>AWOL01S0060944.1:0-21288 GCA_000715115.1 Nicotiana otophora
TTATTATATTATCCAATATTTAATATTATTGCATTGTTAATAGAAACTTTTATTAGCATATTAATTAATTTAAATTTTTGTATGATACTTTATTTTTATAATATAATAGAAGATACATATTTTTTAATTTTTTATTTTATTCTATTATTTTTAATAATATTTTCTGAATAAATAAATTTTTATTTTTAAAAATAAAAATAAAAATAATTAAAAAACAAATAAATTTTAAATTGGAAGTTTTTTATTTTTTTTGTAATTTTGTTTTTTATTTTAAATTTTTTTATTTTTTGTAATTTTAGTTTTTTATTTTAAAATAATTTAAAAACTACAACTTGAAACGTCTTTCCAATTTGAATGGACAATGTTTTTTTTAATTTTCGTTTTTTATTATAAAATATTTTATTTTATTATTTTATAGATATTGAAATTCAAAAACAATAACCAATAACTAATTATTAACTACTTATGCCATGTGACTTTTTTCTAGGCTGTCGCTTGGCTTGAGAAAATGACTTTTTCCTCTCCTTTTAATAATATATAGAGTTTTACTCATATTACATATCTTGGTAAAAATTAGAAAGGAAAGATATTTTTGTTTCTTAAAAATGAGCCCCTCACGTGTAAATGCAAAATGGAATTTTTACCTTCTTATACTACATATGAAACTTTATTACCCTTCCTAATCAAATTTTAACTTAATTACATGGCCATATATAATTTATCAATTATATACAAATTAGTTTTAAATAAGTATCCCTTTATATTGGGAATTGAATAAGGAATCAGTTATTTCCCATCATTGTTCTCTCTCCCTCCCGCGCGCTCTCTCTCTCTCTCCGTCTCTCTCTCCTGCTCTCTCTCTCTGTCTCTCGATTTCTCATTCTCTGTTCTTTCCCCAATTTTTCTCCCTCTGATGTTCTCTATTTTTTTATCCTTTCGTGTTATATATATTTTTAATGAAATTCATCAATGGATTTCAATTATTTTACTATAGAGTTTTAACTTAGCAATTTTCTTTCATGTTGCACAATTGATATTCAAATTCAAATTGTCAATCAATAAATTTTGAAGGTGTTTGGCTCTCCACCATTGGCAGCCATTAAAAAGCTTTGAAGTTTTGAATTCGAATTTGGGTTTTCAAAAATTATTATTTATTTAGATTGGGTGTTGTTGCAAACAATTGGGAATATTATTTGGAGTTTATATCTCAATTTTGAGGATGTTTGGTGAAGATTAGACTTGATTTTGGCTGAATTTCAGATTAAAACTCGAAGAAGAAGAACACATGACATACAATATACTTACGAAATTGTTGTAAAGTTGTGTGATAATTCTATGTAAATTATATTCTGTTGTAGTTATATATATATATATATATATAAATTTTTTATTTGAATGTTGTATGAAAGTTGAAAAATAGTTGTATAATATATGAATTATTGTATAAAATTTATATTTAAGTTATCAATACTATCTTTTTACATAAAGTTGTTAATTTATATCAAGATTATATTAATAGAGAAAGTTTTAATTGAAATTTTAGAGAGGAAGAAGCACATACCACATACAAAATATATACAAATCAAATACAAAATATATAAAATATACAAAAGATATATTGTATAAAATTTGTATGAAAATTATATTTACGTTGTATGATGTTGTAGATTTATTTTAACATGGTAAAAATAATGTACGAAAGTTATAGATAAGTTGTAAATAAGTGTATACTATATAATTAGTTGTATGAAATTTATTTTTAGTATGTATGTTGTTGTAGATATAGCATTTTATATTAAATATGTGCGAAATTTGTTTTTAAATTTGTATGATGTTGTACCATCAAATTGTATAATATTAATTTTAAGTACGATGTATCCATTTTAGTGCTGATTTAAATAGGTTTCTTTAATTTGTAATAGTTTAGTGTATTGGGTAAGTTAACCAATCAAGTGAAGCAGAATACTTTACTGGCCCCGCACGATAGTTATTAACCTCGTAAAATCTTTGGACAAATCAACAATTTTATGTAAAAAGATAATATTAATAACTTAAATACAAATTTTATATAACGATTCATACGTTATACAACTATTTTTTAACTTTCATACAATATTTAAATAAAAAATATATACAACTACAACAGAATATAATTTACATACTGTAACGACCCGACCAGTTGTTTTGAGCATTTGCACTTCGCTCGGTAGTTTACAGGCGTGAGTAGCTCCGTATGATGTATTTTGACTTGTGTGAATCGTCCGTTTTAATTTTCAGGTTATTTGGGACTCATTTGGAAGCATGATTCTCAACTAGGGAGCTTTAAATTTGAAAGAGTTGACCAAGTTTGACTTTTTTACATTTGACCTCAGTTTGGAATATTGATGGTTCCGTTAGCTCCATTGGATAATTTTGGACTTAGGAGCGCGTCCGGATTGTGATTTAGAGGTCCGTAGTGGAATTTGGCTTGAAATGGCAGAAGTTGGTTTTTTGGAAAGTTTGACCGGGAGTGGACTTTTTGATATCGGATTCGAATTATAATTCCGGGAATTGGAATAGCTTCGTTTTGTCATTTGGGACTTGTGTGCAAAATTTGGGTTTATTCCGGGTTGATTTGCTATGTTTCGGCACGAGTTATTGAAGTTGAAAAGTTCAAAGTTCATAAATTTCGATTTGAGGTGTGATTCCTCGTTTTGATGTTGTTATGTGTGTTTTGAGGCCTCGAGTAGGTCCGTATTATGTTATGGAACTTTTTGGTATGTTAGGACGGCGTCCCGAGGGGCTCGGGCGTGTATCAGATTGATTTCGGATCATTTTCCTTCATGTTTTCACTGCTGTGTTCTGCTGGTTTCAGGTGTCTCGGTCCGTCATCACGTTCACGTGGCAATTATCGCGAATGCGTAGTGTATTCCGATGGTAGTAGCAAATTGTTCTTTGCGATCGTGAAGTATGTCCCGCGCTAGCGTAGAGTTTGGCAAGTCTTTTTTGCGTTTACGGATGGAGGATCGTGTTCGCGTAGTGATGAGGTTGGCAGCTGGGGGTTGGAGCATTCTTCTATGCGATCACGGAAGGGAGTCGCGTTCGCGAAGCCTTGGTAGCAGTGGCCATCACGTTCGCGTGGGGTGTATCGCGAATGTGTAGAGTCTTTTGTGGCCGTGTGAGTTTTATTCATCGCGAACGCGATGAATATCTCGCGTTCGCGAAAGAGGGGGGCCTGGACAGATTATAAAGTACTCTATTTCGAGGGTTTCAGCCATTTTTACATTTTGGGAGCTATTGAGCTCGGATTAAGGCGATTCTTGAAGCAATTTTCACCATATGAATTGGGTAAGTGTTCTCTACTCGGTTTTGGTTATATTTCATGAATCTATCTTTATTTTTGGTAATTGGATTGTGAATTTTAAAGAGGAAATTGAGGGTTTTGGCCTAAAGTTTAATAATGTGAATTTTTGAGTTTTGAATATCGATTCGAAGTCGAATTTGAGTGAAACTAGTATGGTTGAACTCGTAATTGAATGTGTTATCGGGTTTTGTGACTTTTGTTGGGTTCCGGGGCGCGTCCCCGGGTGTGACTTTTGGCCGATTTTGGGTTTTGATTAAAGGTTCGATCTTTATCATTTGGAATTATTTTCTTGGGCTTTATTTGATGTAATTGAGTTGCTTTTGGCTAGTTTTGAGTCGTTCGGAGGTCGCTACGCGCTAGATGGCATTTTTGGAGCATCGCTTAGCTTGTTCGGTATTGGAGTTGGCTTGTTCGAGGTAAGCATGTTATATGTTATATGATTGGTGTTGAGGTGACGCACATACTAGGTGACGGGCGTGTGGGTGTGTACCGTGTAAGTTGTAATTCCATTATTTTTGTGGTACTGTGTAGCTACCTGGTCATATCTGTAACCACAAAATCTACCTACTAGAGCTTTTGAGCTATGATTCATGTTAGAAACCATGCCTAAGCTGCGTGCTTACTCTGTTGGGACCCATTGAGGTCGTTACTGCTGTTGAGTTATTTGCTTACATTGCAATTTCATACTCAGTCATGTTCATTCATTTCATATCATACCTCAGTCTCTGTTGTTACATATTGATACATCACATCATTATTTTGGGTTGATATTTCATGACATTGAGAGCCCGAGAGACTGGAGAGGTTGATGACGGAGTGAGGCTGAGGGCCTGATTGTGAGGATATATATGGGATCGGGCTGTACGTCGCAGCATGTTTCATTGATTTTATGCCATGATTGGCTTGATATAGCGCTTGGGCTGAAGTAGCCCCTCCGGAGTCTGTACACTCATTGCGAACGCGTGGGCTATCATGCCTGGAACCCATCTGACCGTTGGCTCTACGCGAACGCGAGGTTCTTATCGCGAACGCGTAGCCTTAGTGTTATATTCCTTCACAAACAGGGGAACGACGTCGCGAACGCAAAGAACAACCTCAGGTGCCTTTCCCAGATGCTCTACACGATCGCGTGACCTCTCTCGCGAATGCGATGAAGGATTGTCTGCAACAAAAACACCAGAAATCTGCTATCTTTCAAGTCCAAAAACTAGTCCGTTAAGCACCCGAAACTCACCCGAGGCCCCAGGGACCTCAACCAAACATACCACCCAATCCTAAAACACCATATAAACTTAGTCGAGCCCTCAAACCACATCAAATAACGCTAAATTCATGAATCACCCTTCAATTCAAACTTAGAGAACTTGAAACTTTAAAATTCTATAATCGATGCCGAAACTTATCAAACCACGTCCGATTGACCCCATATTTTGCACACAAGTCATAATCAACACTACGGACCTACTCTAACTTTCAGAATCGGAATCCGACCCCGATATCAAAAATTTCACTACCGGTCCAAAACTCTAAAAGTTCGACTTTCGCCATTTTAAGCCTAAATGAGTTACAGACCTCCAAAACACAATCCAGACACGCTCCTAGGCCCAAAATCACCCAACAAAGCTAAAGGAATCGACGAAACTCCATTCCAGAGTCGTCTTCACACAGTTCAGACTACAGTCCGAATCCTAAAACTTATGCTTTCCGTTTAGGGACTAAGTGTCCCAAAACACTCCAAAAACCTAAACGAAACCTCCCGGCAAGTCACACTAGCAGAAATAGATATAGGAGAATCAGTAAATAGGAGATCGGGGCTATTACTCTCAAAACAACCGGTCGAGTCGTTACATCCTCCTTCTTTTAAAACAATCGTTCGTTCTCGAACGAGCATAGAGACATACCTGAAGTGGTGAAAAGATGAGGATAACGGCTGCGCATATCCTGCTCGGTCTCCCAAGTCGCTTTCTCGACCGGCTGGCCCCACCACTGAACCATTATTGATGCAATGTTCTTTGACCACAGCTTCCGAACCTGCCTGTCCAAAATAGCCACTGGCTCCTTAATGTAGGATAGATCCTTGTCCAACTGGACTGAGCTGAAATCCAACACATGAGACAGATCGCCGTGATACCTCCGGAGAATCGAAATATGAAATACCGGATGAACTCCTGNTATGAGACAGATCGCCGTGATACCTCCGGAGCATCGAAATATGAAATACCGGATGAACTCCTGCTAGGCTAGGCGGTAAGGCAAGCTCATAAGCAACCTCCCCAACTCGCCGCAACACCTCAAAGGGGCCAATAAACCTTGGGCTCAGCTTGCCCCTCCTTCCGAACCTCATAACGCCCTTCATAGGCGAAACCCGAAGCGGGATCTGCTCTCCAACCATGAATGCAACATCGCGAAACTTCCGGTCCGCATAGCTCTTCTGTCTGGACTGGACTATGTGAAGTATGTCCTGAATCACCTTCACCTTCTCCAAGGCATCCTGAACCAAGTCTGTACCCAATAATCTGGCATTGCCCGGCTCGAACCAACCCACTGGGGACCGGCACCGCCCACCATACAGAGCCTCATATCGTGCCATCTGAATGCTGGACTGATAACTGTTGTTGTAGGAAAACTCTGCAAGTGGCAAGAACTGATCCCAAGAAACTCCAAACTCCATCATACACACACGGAACATATCCTCAAGAATCTGAATAGTGCATTCGGATTGCCCGTCCGTCTTAGGGTGAAAAGATGTACTCAACTCCACCCGAGTACCCAACTCCTGTTGTACGGCTCTCCAGAACTGCGATGTAAACTGCGTGCCCCGGTCAGAGATGATAGATACCAGGACGCCATGAATTCTGACAATCTCACGAATGTAAATTCGAGCCAGCTGCTCGGAAGAATAGGTAGTCATCAAAGGAATGAAATGAGCTAACTTGGTCAGCCTGTCCACAATCACCCAAACTACATCAAACTTCCGCTGAGTCCGTGGGAGTCCAACAACGAAGTCCATAGTGATCCGCTCCCATTTCCACTCCAGAATCTCTATCTTCTGAAGCAACCCACCCGGTCGTTGATGCTCATACTTCACCTGCTGGCAATTTAGACATCTAGCCACATACTTTACTATGTCCTTCTTCATCCTTCTCCACCAATAATGCTGCCTCAAGTCCTGATACATCTTCACGGCACCCGGATGAATGGAGTACCGTGAGCTGTGAGCCTCCTGGAAAATCAACTCATGGAACCCGTCCACATTGGGCAGACATAACCTGTCTTGCATCCTCAATGCACCATCCTCCCCAATAGTGACCTCCTTAGCATCACCGTGCTGGACTGTGTCCTTAAGGACAAACAGATGGGGGTAATCATACTGACGCTCCCTGATACGATCATAAAGAGAAGACCGAGAGACCACAGAAGCCAATACTCGACTCGGTTCAGAAATATCCAATCTCACAAACTGGCTGGCTAAGGCCAAAACATCCAATGCCATAGGCCTCTCTGCTGCTGGTAGATATGCTAAACTCCTCAAACTCTCTGCCCAACGACTCAAAGCATCGACCACCACATTGGCCTTCCCGGGATGGTACAAAATGGTAACGTCGTAATCCTTAAGCAGCTCTAACCACCTCCTCTAACACAAATTAAGATCCTTCTACTTGAACAGATACTGCAAACTCCGGTGATCGGTGTAAATCTCACAAGGAACACCGTACAAATAATGCCTCCAAATCTTCAAGGCATGAACAATAGCTTCTAGCTCAAGGTCGTGGACAGGATAGTTCTTTTCATGCACCTTCAGTTGTCTGGACGCGTAGGCAATCACCCTACGGTCCTGCATCAACACCGCACTGAGGCCAACTCGCGACGCATCACAATAAACTGTATAAGACCCCGAACCTGAAAGCAATACCAATACTGGGGTTGTAGTCAAAGCTGTATTGAGCTTCTGAAAGCTCTCCTCACACTCTTCTGTCCACCTGAACGGAGCACCCTTCTGGGCCAGCCTGGTCATAGGTGTTGCAATAGAAGAAAATCTCTCAATAAACCGACAGTAATACCCCGCCAACCCAAGAAAATTCCGAATCTCTATAGCTGAGGACGGTCTGGGCCAACTCTGAACTGCTTCCACCTTCTTCAAATCCACCTTAATCCCCTTACTCGACACAATATGACCCAAGAATGCCACGAAATCTAACCAAAACTCACATTTTGAGAACTTCGCTTACAATTCTTTTTCTTTCAAAGTCTGAAGCATTGTCCTCAGGTGTTGCTCATGATCCTCCCGAGTCCGGGAATACACTAGAATGTCATCAATGAATACTATGATGAAAGAATCAATATAGGGCCGGAGCACACTGTGCATCAAGTGCATAAAGGCTGTTGGGGCATTGGTCAGCCCAAATGACATCACAAGGAACTCGTAGTGGCCATACCGAGTCTTGAAAGCAATCTTCGGGATATCTGGATCCCGAATAAAATACTTTGGCACCTTGTAGCTGATCAAATAGGTCATCAATACGAGGCAAGGGATACCTATTCTTCACTGTGACTTTGTTCAACTGGCGGTAATCAATACACATACGCATAGAACCATCCTTTTTCTTCACAAACAAGACAGGAGCACCCCAAGTGACACACTGGGCCGAATAAAGCCCTTATCAAGCAACTCCTGCAACAGCTCCTTCAACACCTTCAACTCAGGAGGAGCCATACGGTATGGAGGAAAAGAGATGGACTAAGTGCCCGGCAACAAATCAATACCAAAATCAATATCTCTGTCGGGCGGCATGCCTAGAAGATCAGCTAGGAACACATCTGGATAGTCCCTCACTACTAGAACTGACTCAATTGTAGGGGTATCAATACTGACATCTCTCACATAAGCTAGATACACGTCACACCCTTTCTCAACCATTAATTGAGTTTTAAGAAATGAAATAACACGGCTGGGATTATACTCTAAGGTACCCCTCCACTCTAATCGCGGTACGCCTGGCATAGCCAGCATCACGGTCTTAGCGTGACAATCAAGAATAGCATAATGGGGAGATAACCAGTCCATGCCCAAGATAACATCAAAATCTACCATGATAAGTAATAATAAGTCGGCTCTTGTCTCAAAACCACTAAGAGCAATCAAACACGACCGATACACGCGGTCCACAACAAGAGAATCTCCCACAGGAGTAGACACATAAACAGGGGAACTCAAAGAATCCTGAGATACGCCCAAATGTGGGGCAAAATAAGAGGACACATATTAATATGTAGAGCCTGGGTCAAATAATACCGACGCATCTCTATGACAGACTGGAACAATACCTGTAATGACAGAGTCAGAAGCAACTACCTCTGTACGAGCCGGACGAGCATAATACCTAGTCTGGCCTTCCCTATAGGGCAATCTCGACCTCCCCAACCTCCACCTCGAGCTGGCTGAGCAGGTGGGGCGGTAGCTGGTACTGGAATCATGGCCTGAGGACCCGGTGAAGCACGTGATGATTGAGAAGTCTGTGGAGGTACAACCCTCCTAAGTCTGGGGCAATTCCCTCACCATATGGTAGGTGTCGCCACACTCAAAACAACCCCTCAGAGGGCGTGACTGTTGTGACTGACTCGGGCTAGGTCTGCTGGACTGGCCGCTAAAAGTTCCCCGAGCAGAAGGCACACTAGATACTGGCGGTGCATAATAAGGCTCCTGGGCCTAGAAGGGGCTGGAACACCACTGGCGGCTGGAAGAGCTGAATGAACGGGGCGACCCACATAACCCCTATCATGGCGGGCTGCTAGGGCACGAGCTCCATAATAAGAATCAGTCTCTCGAGACCTCTTGGCCTCTCTCTTCTCTCGGTTCTAGGCAAGCATGCCCTTCAATATCCTAGCAATACTCACAACCTGCTGGTAAGGATTATCCATCTCCAGCTCCCTGACCATACTAATCCTGATACTGGGGTAAAGTCTCTCAATAAATCATCGAACCCTCTCTCGAACGGGGGTAACCAAGGCCGGTACATGTCGGGCCAAATCACTGAAGCGGACTGCATACTCTGACACAGCCATAGAACCCTGGAACAGCTGCTCAAACTCTGCGCGCCATGAGTCTTTGAGGCTCTGAGGGACATACTCTCTCAAAAACATGTCCGAGAACTGAGTCCATATAGGTGAAGCTGCCTCAGCCAGACTCCTCAACTCATAAGCACGCCACCACTGATAGGCTGCTCCTTTAAGCTGGAATGTAGTAAAAGAAACCCCGCTCGTCTCCGCTACACCCATAGTACGGAGAATACGATGACACTCCTCCAGAAAACCCTGAGCATCATCTGTAGCCAATCCGCTGAAGGTAGGTGGGTGGTACTTCTGATACCTCTCAAGTCTGAGCTGCTCCGCCTCAAAAGCGGTTTTCCTAGTCTCATGCTGAATCGGGGCTACCGACGGCATATGAATGAACTCTGGGGCCTGATCAACCTGGACCCTCTGTTCATGAGTGTGGTCTGCGGGAGTCTGTGCCCCTCCCCCACCCTGAGATGTGGCGGGAGCTAACGGAATCCATCCAGCCTGAGTTAAGGTGCTGAACATGCTCATGAACTGGGCTAGAGTCTCTTGGAGGGTTGGTGCAGCAATAGGAACCTCTGGTGCCTGCCCTCCAGCTGGAACTGTTGGGGCTCCTCTATCGCAACTCGTGCGGATGCTCTAGCTGCACCGCGTGGATGTACTCTACCCTAGCCCCGGCCTCTAGCGGCTCTAACAGGGGGCGCGGGTGCGTGGTCATCAGATCATTCGGTACGGGTCCTCACCATTTGTGAGAAATAATAGAATAGAGAATTTTTAGAATTTGATGCCAATAACTCACACAATAAGGAAATCAAAGAAGTATGTTTGCTCCTAACAGTTCCATAGCCTCCCGAAGATAAGTACAAACGTCTCCGTACCGATCCGCGAGACTCTAATAAATCGGCTTGTGACTCACGACTCCTATGAACCTAGGGTCTGATACCAACTTGTCACGACCCAATTTCTCCCTCCGCGAACCGTCGTGACGGCACCTAGTCTCTACGACTAGGTAAGCCTAACACTTTGCGGAAATAAAATGAAAACACGAACATTAACTACTAACAGTAACAAATATCTAATAAGAAACTGAATGCCACTCGGTATATACAATTATCACCTATGAAATGTACAAAACAATTTCCAAAACCCGAAATACCGTAAGTCACAAGCTACTAAGAAGTCTTAACCATTCTATACATCATTTCTACAGAAAAAAGGAAAAATAAACATAGGGGGATAGAGGGGGACTCCGAGGATCTGCGGGTACGAGCAGATATACCTTGAAGTCTCCAATAAGCAGCAGCGACTGCAACTAGTGATGAGGCTAGTAAGATGAACCTGGATCTGCACACGAAAAACATGTGCAAGAAAGGGCATGAGTACACCACAACGGTACCTAGTAAGTGCCAAGCCTAATCTCGGTCGAGTAGTGACGAGATCAGGTCAGGACCCTACTGGTATAAATATAATGAAACAAGAGAGAATGAAATATCGCAGTAAAATAAATACAAAAATCTAACAGGAATAGAATCAATGAAAGACAACAGCTCAGAACACAGTGATAACAACAGGGGATCTCCCGAGATACCGTCTCGTAGTCCCAAACGTAAATATGCAGGGGGGTCTCCTGGAATACTGTTCCGTAGTTCCAAAATAAATATGCAATATAGGGGAATCTCACGAAATACCGTTCCGTAGTCCCAAACGTAAATGTGCAGGGGAATCACCCGGAATACCGTTCTGTAGTCCCAAAATAAATATGCAAAACAGGGGGATATCTCGAAATACCGTTCCATAGTCTCAAAGTAAATATACAGTGTAACCAACCGAAATAACAATTACAGCAAGAAATCCTACGGTTTAGACTAAGTTCAAGTCAAGGAAAGCAGGAAATTTCACTAAACACGCTGCATAGAGTTCAAATAGGCAGTTAAACAAGTAGGCATGCTATTCTAGTCTAAACAGGATAGTTACATATGCTAGTGTGTTTCAAATAAAGAGAAAAATAAGTTATGACTTAGTGAAAAACGGGGTTTTACAACAAATAGCCAGTGTACGTACTCGTCATCTCACGTACACGGCGCTCACATATCAAACAGTACTAAATCCTAAGGGGAGTACCCCCTTACCTCGAACCAAGCTCAAATCAATCCGTCACAATATTCTTTCCACGAATATCCGACTCCGAATGGCTCAAATCTAGCCAAAACCAATTACATAACATAAATATAGCTACAAGAAACTAATCTATCTAACGAAATCAAAGCTAAGGCAAGAAATTAGAAAAACGCCCAAAAACGTCTCTCGGGACCCACGTCTCGGAATCAGGAAAAAGTCACAAAATACAAACACCCATTCACTCACGAGTCTAACCATACCAAATTTACTCAAATCCGATACCAAAATCTCGATCAAAACCTCAAAATTTGGTTTAAGAACTTTTCTCAAATTTTCACCCCAAATCTAAAATTAAATGATACAATTAATGATAGATTAGTAGGTTATAACCATAAAGGAGTTAGGAATCATTACCCAATGACTCCCTCTAAAAACCTCTCAAACTTTCGTCTTCTACCGAGCTCCCAATTCAATTTTGTGATATGAACTCAAAACCCTCATTTTTGAACTTTAAATTCTGCCCAGGTATGCCCTTCTTCGTGAACGCGGTCAAAGCCTCGCGTTCACGAAGCGCAAGCTGCTTCAGACCTAAAATATACTCATCGCGAACGCGACGCTCAACTAGCGTGATCTTACGCGAATGCGGGACACTCATTGGGAACGCGTGGGCTATCATGCCTGGAACCCATCTGACCGTTGACTCTACGAGAACGCGAGGTCCTTATCGCGAACGCATAGCCTTAGTGTTCTATTCCTTCACGAACAGGGGAACGACGTCGCGAACGCAAAGCACAACCTCAGGTGCCTTTCCCAGATGCTCTACGCGATCGTGTGACCTCTCTCGTGAACGAGATGAAGGATTGTCTGCAACAAAAACACCATAAATCTGCTATGTTTCAAGTCCAAAAACTAGTCCGTTAAGTACCCGAAACTCAGCCGAGGCCCCAGGGACCTCAACCAAACATACCACCCAATCCTAAAACACCATATAAACTTAGTCGAGCCCTCAAACCACATCAAACAACGCTAAAATCACGAATCACCCTTCAATTCAAACTTAGAGAACTTGAAACTTCAAAATTCTACAACCGATGCCGAAACCTATCAAACCACGTCCGATTGATCCCATATTTTTCACACAAGTCATAATCAACACTACGGACCTACTCCAACTTTCGGAATCTGAATCCAACCCCGATATAAAAACTTCCACTACTGGTCCAAAACTCTAAAAAATTGACTTTCGCCATTTCAAGCCTAAATGAGCTACAGACCTCTAAAACACAATTTGGACTCGCTCCTAATCCCAAAATCACCCAAAGGAGCTAACGGAATCAATAGAACTCTATTCCGGATTTGTCTTCACACAGCCTAAAACTTAAGCTTTCTGTTTGGGGACTAAGTATCCCAAAACACTCCAAAAACCAAAACGAAACCTCCCGGTAAGTCACAATAGCAGAAATAGCTATGGGAGAAGGAGTAAATAGGGGATCGGGACTATTACTCTCAAAATGACCGGTCAGGTCGTTACAGATTTCCGGTGTCTCAGTCCTTCATCGCGTTCGCGGGGCAATTATTTTGAACGCGTAGCGTATTTCGATGGCAACAACAAATTGTTCTTCGCGATCGTGAAGTATGTCCCGCGTTCGCGTAGAGTTGGGGCAATTATTCTTCGCATTTGTGTATGGAGGATTATGTTCACGTAGTGATGAGGTTGGCAGTTGGGAGTTGGAGCATTCTTCTATGCGATCGCAGGAGGTGAGTCGCGTTCGCGAAGCCTTGGCAACAGTGGTCATCACGTTCGCATGGGGTGTATTGCGAACGCGTAGAGTATTTTGTGGCAGTGTGAGTTTTATTCATCGCGAACGCGACGAATTTCTCGCGTTCGCGAAAGAGTGGTACTCTATTTTAAGGGTTTCGACCATTTTTACATTTTGGGAGCTATGGAGCTTGGATTGAGGCAATTCTTGAAGCAATTTTCACCATATGAATTGGGGTAAGTATTCTCTACTCAGTTTTGGTTATATTTCATGAATCTATCTTCGTTTCTGGTAATTGGATTGTGAATTTTAAAGAGGAAATTGGGGGTTTTGGCCTAAAGTTTCATAATGTGAATTTTTGAGTTTTGAACATCAATTCGAAGTTGAGTTTGAGTGAAACTAGTTTGGTTGGACTCGTAATTGAATGGGTTATCGGATTTTATGAGTTTTGTTGACTTTTGGGGCGCGGGTCTGGGTGCTATTTTTAGCCGATTTTGGGTTTTGATTAAGGGTTCGATCTTTATCATTTGGAATTGTTTCCTTGGGCTTCATTTGATGTAATTGAGTTGGTTTTGGCTAGTTGTTAGCCGTTCGGAGGTCGCTACGTGCTAGACGGCATTTTTGGAGCATCACTTAGCTTGCTCGGTATTGGAATTGGCTTGTTCGAGATAAGTAACACTTCTAAACTTTATGCTAAGGGTATGAAACTCCGAATTATGTGTTATATGATTGGTGTTGAGGTGACACACATACTAGGTGACGGGTGTGTGGGCGTGCACCGTGTAAGTTATAATTCCGTTATTTTTGTGGTACCGTGTAGCTACCTGGTCATATCTGTAACCACGAAATCTACGTACTAGATCTTTTGAGTTGTGATTCATGCTAGAAACCATTATTAGGCTACATGCTTACTCTGTTGGGACCCATTGAGGTCGTTACTGCTATTGAGTTATTTGCTTACATTGTAATTTCATACTCAGTCATGTTCATTCATTTTCATATCGTACCTCAGTTTCTGTTATTATATATTGATACATCATATCATTTTTTGGGCTGATATTTCATGACATTGAGATCCCGAGAGACTGGAGAGGTTGATGACTGAGTGAGGTCGAGGGCCTGATTATGAAGATATTTATGGGATCGGGCTGCACGCCACAATATGTTTCATTGATTTCATGCCATGATTGGCTTGATATAGCATTTGGGTTGAAGGATCCCCTCCGTAGTCTGTACACCACCCCAGTGAGCGCATGTACCTACTGAGTGCGAGTGTCGAGTGATTGGGAGGACTAAGTGACTGTGAGGAGTGAGTGACTGTGTGAACTGAGTGATTGGGAGGACTAAGTGACTGTGAGGACTGAGTGACTGTGAGGACTGAGTGATTGAGAGGACTGAGTGACTGGGAAGATTGAGTGAATTGATACTCTGAGAGTATGCATATAGTCTTTATTACTGATCTGCATCGCATTTGGTATGCATACTTGACATACAGAAATAGAGATGCATTTTTCCTCATGCTGTATAGTATCATGTCATTTATGACTTCTCATGCATTTTGACATATGAGCATAGAGAGGCATCTTACACTTGCTATCTTGAAGGAAAATGAAACATTTTATATATTGTTGAAGGATTTTTGGGAAAATCATAGTTTTCAAATTTATTCATATTTTTGGCAAATTTTGGTAAAAGATTTGAGTTTTCACTGAAATACTTAAAAAGCATGCCTATTTTTCTGGAACTGGGAACGAGCTGAGCATTTTATTTTTGAGATACTCCTTTTATTACTTGTACTATGTTGTTATGAATTATTATGGGATATTGGTATTGGACCCGACCTTTATTCTAGCTCATCACTACTTTCAACCTAAGGTTAGGTTTGTCAGTTATTGAGTACATGGGGTCGGTTGTACTCATACTAGACTTCTGCACCTTGCATGTAGATATTGACTGCTGACATTGCTGTGATTAACGGGAGCCGAAATTGAAGATGTACTTGCGTTCCGGTTGTAGCTGCCTCTTGTTCGTGGTAACCTTAGATCTATAAAACTCTGTTTATGTACTCTTCAAACATATGATATATTTACTTCATTTCAGCTTTGTAAACTCTATTCTTAGAAGCTCATGATTTATACTACAAGTCCTTGGGGAATGTATCAGATTCAGATATTTCTTTACTTAATTGCTTTATTAATTATTATTAGAATTGGTTAATAGTTAATTGTCTTACCTGACGGGTTGGGTTAGGTGCCATCATGACTAGGTGGATTTCGGGTCGTGACACATACAATTATAATACAACTTTACTACAATTTCGTAAGTATATTGTATGTCAATCTGAAATTCAGTCAAAATCAAATCTAATCTTCACCAAACACCCTCAAAACTGAGATATAAACTCCAAATAATATTTCCAATTATTTTCAATAATACCTAATCCAAACAAATAATGATTTTTGAAAACCCAAATTCGAATTCAAAGCTTTATGATAGATTAGTATTCGAATCTTCAATTCCTATGACATTCATACTAGGTGCTGAATTCATCTTTTGAAGAAGACTATCATGCTGTAGGATAATCTGATTTTCAAGAGAGCACAATACAAACCGAAGTGTCACAAGTATGAATTCAATTTCTTTCTTACACTGTTAAGTTCCATATTTGGTAGGTAGCAATGTAAAAAAGAAAAGGGCAAACCAGTACAAAATGTAGGTTACTTCAATAGGTTGATTGACAGAAGACAACTTTTAGGCTTACCTTATTGAGAGAGAGAGGCGGTGAGAGAGAATGATGAAGAAAGAAAGAAAAATTGATGAGAGAGGCGATAGTGAGGAAAGAGGAGAGGAGAGAAAAAAGGAAAAGGATGTATCTAAATCCCCTAATTTAAGGCACTAATAAATGAATTGTATATAATTTGTAAGTAATCTTTGTTTAGGGTGGGTAATATATAAATCTAGGACAATTTTGGTAAATAAGTTTCAAATATTGTATAGGAAAGCAAAAATTCCATGTAAAATTTATGGAAGGAAAAGTGATTATTCCTTTTTTTCAAAGTCTTTTTCTCATTAAATATTATGTAAATCATTTCACTTCTTTTCTTGGTTTCCATAATATTCAATTTTATTTTTAATCTTTCTCAGTTCTCACTGAATGTTACTACTATTATTATTTTTTTGTGCCTCCTAGAGATTCTATTGTTCTGTATTTTTTCGCCTATATATTGAAAGCAACAAAAATTTATTTTCACATCAAGTTAATGAATCAGGTTCTTCTATTCCAACTTTTTAATATTAGTTTTCATCTAATCGTTTGTTTTTCTTGATATTTTCAATACGTACGCATATATTATACTTTTAGTATTTATTAAAATTTAAATATGTGAAATAGAAAGTATGAATGCGGTTATCCAAAATTTAAGAAGAAACAAAAGTTGAATTTTTGATACAATCCCCAAAAGAAGAGACGATAGTACTCTAATCGATCTGCTCAATCATATAAAAAACTTGATTCTTTTACGAATGCTTATATCGTTTATAGAATAATGATAACAGTTGCCTCTGGCCGCCGTCGATCACAAACTAGAATTTTGAAAGAAATTTTTTAAAATTAAAATTGATAAAATCTTACTAAAGATCAACCATGGCGTAAGAGAAGATGCTAAAATAGAAGATGCTTAGTTTCAACTCAGAACTCTCTTATTCTACCGCGTACAAACGTTTTGTAATAATTTTCTACCCAATCATATGCTATTTTTGACCTTCTAGAATGTGACCTAAGTGTAAATATGCCCTTCTAGATGTGGACTTGTGTAAATGCTTAAATACGAACTGCCTTTTTAGGATTTATGATCTCTCTTTCTTTCACATTTTAACTTTTAGTATTCGTTAAACATAATTTGGGGGATTTGCAGCCGTACCCTATATTTGTGCCACCTTTTAACCTGTACCTTATTCTTAAAAAATATTAATTTGATAGCCAGCTGACAAAAAATCCGTAATAATATGACAATTACACCCCTGACAAAAGATATAAAACGATCTCCTCCTCTCCTCTCAGCAACTTAATCAAAAAATCAGAAACTTGTCCAGATTCATCTTCAGAATCACACTTGCATGAAATTGTTTCATGTTGAAGCTAAAACTTCATGCTAATATAGCTTGAAGTTATTTCACATTGAAGCTAAAACTTCATGATAATGCATGCTAAAGTTATTTGTCATGAAACAACTGATGGAGTTGTAAGAATTAATAAAACCCAAATGCCTCACCCTTAATGGTGCTTAAAAACGTGAGAACAATAAAGAAGCAGCATAGATCAGATGATGAAGATATGTTAATCGCAATTGGATATTAGTTTAATCAATTGAAAAGATAATATTAAGGAAAAATAATCAAGGTCAAAATAAATCTGATGAGGAATATCGTAATTGTCCTCTACGCTTTAAAAATTAAATTATTGCATGAGTTTTATCCGAAACTTCAGTCTAAACATGTTGAAGTTATTTAGTTCATTTGTTAAAACTTGACTAAACATGCTTAAGTTATTCTGAAGTTATTTAGTTCATTTGCTACAACTTCAGATTAAACATGCATAAGTTATTCTAAAGTTATTTAGTTCATTTGCTAAAACTTCAGACTAAACATGCTTAAGTTATTCTGAAGTTATTTAGTTCATTTGCTACAACTTCAGACTAAACATGCATAAGTTATTTTGAAGTTATTTAGTTTATTTGCTAAAACTTTAGACTAAATATGCTTAAGTTATTCTGAAGTTATCCAGTTCATTTGCTACAACTTCAGATTAAACATGCTTAAGTTATTAGTTCATTTACTAAAACTGTAGACTAAACATGCTTAAGTTATTTAGTTCATTTACTAAAACTTCAAACTAAATATGCTTAAGTTATTTAGTTCATTTATTAAAATTTCAGACTAAACATGCGTAGGTTATTTAGTTCGTTTGCTAAAACTTTAGACTAAACATGCTTAAGTTATTTAGTTCATTTGCTAAAATTTCAGACTAAACATGCTTAAATTTTTTAGTTTATTTGCTAAAACTTCAGACTACACATGCTTAAATTATTTAGTTCATTTGCTAAAACTTCAGACTAAGTATGCTTAAGTTATTAGTTTATTTGCTAAAATTTCAGAATAAACATGCTTAAGTTATTTAGTTCATTTGCTAAAACTTCAAACTAAACATGTTGAAGTTTTTTAGTTCATTTGCTAAAACTTCAGACTAAACATGCTTAAGTTTTTATCTTGCAGTATGTAATTTTCTAAAGATTTTTTGCTAATGCATGCTGAAGTTATTTAGTTCATTTGCTAAAACTTTATACCAAAACATGCTGAAGTTCTGTAACGCAGTCTACAGTTTTGTCCTGAGTTTTATCCAAAACTTCAGTCTAAACAAGCTGAAGTTTTTTAGTTTATTTACTAAAACTTTAGCCTAAACATGCTTAAATTTTTGTCCTGGAATTTGTCAATAGTCTTTTATTAAAGAATGGAAAAATCGTCTTTTTAAAACGCTTTTAACACAAAAATGAGTACGGATGCAAACGAAAAAACAAAACGGATATAAATTAAAAAGGGACGACCAAATAAGGCGCACCATACAATTTTTACGCATAATTTGCTTTCACGGAGTAATGCACAATTAAAATATGCACTTGTAACGATATACAAGAAAGATTACTCATTTTCTGTTAAAAACTACACGTTCAAAAAATTTGACACCAAATGCTTTAGACGAGACTTTCTATGATGTGGACTTGCTACTATGAAATATGAAACCGACTTTATATCAGCTGGCAAAGATTACTTTTAGCCCGTAACCGAAATTATTTATATGCGGTAGCTGTAAAAATATACATAAATAATATATATATACATAAATAATATATATATACATAAATAATATATATATACATAAATAATATATATATATATACAAAAAATATAAAAAAATATACATTTTTGAACTATTATTCTGAGAGCAATTGTACCGTATCATTTTTTTTTACTGAGTTTTGACTTAACCGATTTGCCCCATCTAAGCCAAATGTGTAAGGGGTAGTAGCTAGTCTCTTTCCTTAGGCACAAGTCATCAATAATTTGTTGGAATATCTTCCCCAGAAATATTCAAATACCACCAAAATTGAGCAATTTGATTAGATAGTAGAGTATCAAAATAGTACACCAAAAGGAGCTTAAATATACTATAATACAAGTTTTTTCTAGCCTAAGTCCAATTATTGCCTTGAACGTCATTAGCTAAACCAACTATAAATATTATCTTGTTATGAAATAAAAGCAATTTAGTAAAATATGAACAAGAACAAGTTATGAAACAAAAGCAATATAGTAAAACATGAACAAGAAATAGAGATAGAGAGAAGGAAGAGTATTTCTTCTTCAATTGTGTGTATTTTCTTATCTATTACAAGGCCTTTATATAGGCATGAAAAGTGAAGAAAAATATGTCATTGAATATGTCATTAAGCATAGAAATATGTCATTGAATATGTCATTAAGCATTTGAGAAGATCATGGAGGAAGAGTAGACATCCACCATAATTTGATTTTTCTTATAACACTCCCCCTTGGATGTCCATAGATAATGTGCCTCGTTAAAACCTTATTGGAAAAAAAATCCTAGTGAAGGAAAAAGAGTACACATGTTTAGAAATACGCCTTTTGGTTGTCTCGTTAAAAACCTTGCAGAAAAATTCAGTGGGACAAAACCTTGTAAGGGAAAAAGAGTACAACGCGTATTAACTCCCCCTGATGAGAGCATCAATTCGCATCCTTGAGCCTTCGTATCCCAATCTTGTACACTAGTTTCTTGAAGGTTGACGTCGGTAGAGATTTGATGTACAGATCATCCATATTATCACTTGAACGGATCTATTGCACATTGATATCACCATTATTTTGAAGATCATGTGTGAAAAATAACTTTGGTGAAATTTGCTTTGTCCTATCTCCTTTATGAATCCTCCCTTCAATTGGGCTATGCATACTGCATTGTCTTCATATAAAATTGTGGGTAGTTTGTCACACTTCAAACCACATTTGTCTCGAATAAGATGTATTATAGACCTCAACCATACACATTCTCGACTTGCTTCATAAATAGCAATTATCTCAGCATGATTAAATGAAGTAGCCACGATTGATTGCTTAGTCGATCGCCAAGATATGACAGTGTCTCCATATGTAAACACATAGCCTGTTTGAGATCGAGCCTTGTGTGGGTCATATAAATACCCAGCATCGGCATAACCAACAAGATCGGGACTGCAATCATTGCCATAAAATAATCTCATATCGGTAGTCCCTTTTAGATACCGCAATATATGTTTGATTCCATTTCAATGTCTCCTTGTAGGAGCATAGCTATATCTTGTTAAGACATTAACTGAAAAAGTTATGTCAGACCTTGTAATATTAGAAAGATATATTAGTGCACCAATTACACTAAGATATGGTACTTCGGGACCAAGAAGCTCTTACATTATTTTTACGAGGTCGGAAAGGATGTGCTTTATCCATATATAATCGCTTTAAAATCATTTTAGTGTATGCTGATTGATGGAAAAAAATTCCATCTTTCATATACTCAATTTGTAGACCAAGATAATATTTTGTCTTTCCAAAATCTTTCATTTCAAATTCTTTCTTTAATTAGTCTACTGCTTTAGGAATCTTCCTAGGAGTTCCAATGATATTTAAATCATCAACATACACGGTGATTATAACAAATTTAGATCCAGATCTTTTTATAAAGACATAAGGACAAATTGAATCATTCTTGTACCCTTCTTTCAACAGGTACTCACTTAGGCGATTATACCACATGCGCCCTGATTGTTTCAATCCGTATAAGGATTTTTGAAGCTTTATTTAATAAATTTCTTGGAAACCTTAATATGCTTCAGAACAATTTAAATCCTTCAATGATTTCCATTATACGCATATCACGTTTTTCTTGTATTGCCAGATTAAAAT
>AWOL01S0060945.1:2400-63436 GCA_000715115.1 Nicotiana otophora
AATCTCGAAGTGGTAGAGACGAGATAACCGAATTTGACACTCACTATGGGTCAATAATAATAATTGAAATACAACTAGGATATTTAAATCAGCATGATTTACAGAATTTACAATAATTTATTTAATCAACAGTAATAATCAAATTTCTTCAAATGCAACAATTCTCAATATATTAATTATATTCCTTCAATGCAAATAATTTCCAATTTATCAATTAAATCTCATTTACGGGAATAACAATTTATTTCCTTAACAAGCAGGCATAATAATTCATTAAATTCCAAGAATTCTCTAATTTATCAATTGGCTTCGCAAGCTGAAATAAAATATTAAGGTATCGTGTAATTATTATTATTATTAAGCACGATTTCGGCCGAGGACATACGGCCCGATCCAGAGTGTCGTGTACACAGCCGAGGGACGTGCGGCACGATCCATTGATGCATCTATCCTGCCGAGGCGTTCGGCCCGCTCCACAAGAAAGGAGGACATTTTCTTATGTACCTCCGGAAGGATAGTACATTTATTATAAGATAAATTCGGGAGGAAGAATAATTTCTCTTAACAATTAATTAATTTAAACAGAAAATCAAGCACATGAGATTTCCATCCTTTAATATCTTTATCTAACAATTCACAATATATTCATATATATCAATTAATATTAATTAAACAAAGAATACAATGTACACATGTAATTCATGCTTTGAGTCCTAAACTATCCGGACTTTAGCATTAATAGTAGCTCGCATGGACTCTCGTCACCTCGTGCGTACGTAGCTCCCACAATTAGCAACAATTATTTAATTTAATCCCTATGGGGTAATTTTCCCCTCACAAGATTAGACAAGAGACTTACCTCGTCTCAAAGTCTACTTTCCGATTACCACGTCGCGTTGAATTCTAGATTCGGCGCCGAAAATCTAATACTATCCAAATATTATACAAAATAATTAATATATGCTAAATGATTCGAAATTTATCTATTAAATAAATTACTCTATCCAAAATGGTAAAATTCCTAAAATTCACCCCGGGCCCACGTGCTCGGATTCTGGAAATTTTCGGATGAAAATGTTACCCATAATCTCAAGAACTTAAATATATAATTTCTACCCAATTCCATAACTATTTTCGTGGTTAAAATCTCACTTTTATAAAAATCTAGGTTTTTCATCTAAATCTTTGATTTCTAAGATTTACTAGTTATAATCTACCTATAATCTATGTATTTAACTTAAGGTGTGTAGAATTAACTTACCTTCAAATTGCTAATTGAAACCCCCTTCTCAAAAGCTCTGAAATCGCCCAAATGTGGAGAGAAAACGGGCAAAAATGTGAATTCCCATTCTTTTAAGCTTTTTGCCAAACAGGTCTTTCGCACCTGCGGAGGTTGGAAGGCACCTGCGGCTCCACACCTGCGGAAAATCTTCGCAGGTGCGAGTTCCACTTGCCTGGCCAATTCTCGCATTTGCGCACACAACTTCGCACCTGCACGTTCGCATCTGCGCAAATCATCCACATCTGCGGTCGATTGCCCCTTCCCTTTTCTGCTTCTGCGCACAAAAACTCGCATCTGCGAGGTTCGCTCCTGCGAGCTACTGCTGCACCTGCGAGTGTCGCACGTGTGGTTGGCCAAGCGTAGGTGCGATTCTGACAGTAGCTGGGAGCTTCAGTTTTAGTTCCCAACTTCCAACTTGGTCCGAGCTTCGTCCGGTTGACACTCGGGGCCCTCGGGACCCCGACCGAACATACCAACAAGTTTGAAATCATAAAACAGACTTGCTCAAACTCACAAAATGTGTAAAACAACATCAAATCTATGAATCACACCTCAAACCAAATTGATTCAAACTTAAGAATTTCAAGTTCTTCAATTTACTTCCAATACGCCGAAATATACTTAAACTACTCGGAATGATACGAAATTTTGCGTGCAAGTCTTAAATCACTATACGGAACTATTCCCAAACTCGGAATTCCAAACGGACTTTAATTACTCAAAAACCTACCTCAAACCAAATTTAAAGAATTTTAAACCTTCAAATTGTTCATTTTTACTATTAAGCGTCAAAACGCTCTCGGGTTATCCAAAACCCGATTCGGACATACGCTCAAGTCCAAAATCATCATACAAACCCATTGGAACCGTCAAATTCCGATTCCGGGGTCATTTTCTAAAAATGTTGACCGAAGTCAAAGTTGTCCATTTAAAGCTAACTTAAGGAACCAAGTGTTCCGATTTCAACTCACACACTTCCAAATCCCGAACCAACCATCCCCGCGAGTCATAAATTAATAAAAGAATGTCCAAGGAGTTTTATTTTAGGGAACGGGTTTTTAAAAGTTAAAATGACCGATTGGATCATTACATTCTCCACCTCTTAACATCTAATATAGACCGTTATAGTTGTATCGTTATAGTCCTTAAGATTTGTACCAATTCTCATTGTGTTATATTGAAATTCTTTGACCTTTATATTCTCTTTTCTTATTTGATCACTTAGCCTAATTAAAATCCGTATAATTTTAAGTTCTGCAGGGACCCACAGTTGTGGACCTCGAAGAGTGCCTAACACCTTCTCTTTGAGGTAATTTGAGCCCTTATCCGATCTTTGGCGGTGTTGACTAGTCAAACAGAGTTATCTGCACAATAGGTGCCCTAACGCGCCTTAAAAATCGTTAGGTGGAGACTCTTCTTTTAGCACTTTATCTCCCATTCTAAAAAGAGTTGTCACGACGTCAAAACCCAATTTCGCAAGAAAACGGGACGTGACAGCATGGCCACTCTGCTAGAGAAACTTAGGCTCTTACCATAATGAACTTGGCTTATGTGGATTAGTTTTCTTTGTTATAAAACGCACATTCCTTTTCCATCTTTATTTGTTAAATTTTGCTATTACATGCACATCCCTTTCCCATTCACCTTTTCTTGTTTAAATCCGTTATAACATGCACATCCCTTCCCTTCTCCGCCTTTATTTGCTTAAATTTGTTATAACATGCACATCCCTTTCCCTATTCGCCCTTAGTTGCTCTAACTGCTCTTCATTAGCTATATCATGCCTCTCCCGTCCCTACTCCCTTGTTTGCTTTATTACATTCTTGCATATATTCTACGGGCTAACTTCTCCCTTTGTCTTTCTTTTATGTTTTTCATGTTTTACCTTAATACAGTATTTACCGCTTTTTACATATTTATCATGCAAATACTTGACAATGTATTATTATCTCTGCATAAAGCATGCTCCACATCATACTCCACTCGTGTCAATTATCAACATAGCGGCGCTTGATGAGTGTCCGCGCTCTTCCAAAATTACCCTTTTAAATCGAAAAGGCTTATTTGCGGTAGACTAGTCGATCAGCGGTGCAGTCAACGGTCCCGTGCCTTTTCCTCTCAAGTTGTCCACTTGGGAGTACCAGTCTAGGCCATTCTAGAAACCTCACTCCAACATTAAATGTACATGCATCATGTTAAACCTAGTACGAGTTAGAACATTGCTAACGTGATAGCCCGCTAAGATAAGCCTTGTCCAAAGTCCGACAGGATTTCCACAATCTCAATGGACACCGTCACGTTATGTGCATTACTTGGAGAAAATAGGCCAATATTTTGATCATTAGTGTGTAAATAGTCGAATCTGGAGGAGGAAAGGGCTAACTCTATTTGTTTGCAGAAAATGAAGCACGAAATTCCCAGGTTCAGCATGGTTCAAAATATCCCACCTCTGCTACTTGATTGGTGAAAAAATCTCGCGCCTAGCGAAAAGAATCATGTGAGAAGGGTCTTTGGTAATTTGCCGTCCTTGATAGACATCCGACCAAATAGAGCATTGATTGAGGCCGCTACTATGTTTTGGGATGAGAAAAGGGCCATCTGCCACTTCGGTAACATAGAAATGACTCCTCTCTTAGAGGAAATAGGAGGTTTTGCTAAGCTGCCATGGGATAGTCCAGGGTTATTAGTGCCATAGAATTTCACCCCTCGCGGTTTTCTGCAAATGCTGGGTTTCAAGAAAAATAATGAGTTGCTTTGTTTGAAGAAGTCATACATTGCATTTGAATTCTTTTATGAGTGTTATGGGCACATCAAGTCATATCGCCTTCATCATGATAAACTTGCCATTACTTCCTTGGGTTGGACGCACCGTCGGGTTTATGTGTTCATTGTCTTCTTCTTGGGGTTGTTGATATTTCCAATGAAATGGGGAAGGATTCATGCCCATTTAGCCATGGTCGCCAGGACTTTGAAGGAAGGCATCGAGGGACAGACTTGTTACTGCAAGTTTGGTTATTAGAGCATTTTCAAAGAGAAGAATGTCGCCAAGAGCTTTTGCATCGGCCATTGAATGACTACATAGCTTGCCATCACCGAAGTAGAATGACATTTATCCCAGACAAGTTTGCACAACCTAGAAATGTTGTGAGATGAGTGTGTTTCTTCAGCAGTCTGACGGACGAGCAAGTACATTGGATATTTGAATGGTTTCCTAGCAGTGAGTTCATCATCAGGTCAAGAGAGACTACTCACCTAGTACTGATCGGGTTGAGGGGCATCTATCCTTATGCTCCTATAAGGGTAATGAGAGAAGCGGGAAAAAAACAGGTTATACCTCGGGCTTCCAACATGGTCCAGTACAAAGTAGATTTCAAAGGGGATGTTATTCCGTTCAAGTTCGAGGCACAACACATGTGGAATCAGAAGGTCATTTTGGAAAAGGATACTATTGAGCCAGATAGGTATCATACTGGCCATGTGTACTTCTAGCGATCAGGGTTAGTGGACGATATAGCAGGAGATGTCAAGCCGGGAATTGATCTGAAAAATAGGATCATAGATGACGCGTCTGAAGCACAAGTCAAGTATAGGAGGTTACGCAAAAGGGTCTTCGAGTCTGAAGCTAGGAATCTAGAACAACACAAAGTGGACATGGAAGCAATCAACGAATAGAGGGAAACCACCACTAAATCAATAGAAAGATTAGAATATTTGGAGCAAGGGTTGATGGATCTTAAGGGAAAGATGAGAAAGAGGATTTTAGATTGTCAGAACACGGATGAAAATGAAGGGGGCATCTAGCAAAGGCTTACCTGTTGTTGGATATGCGCGACCTGGGGAATCTGATTGATGGAGTCAAGAGAGCCAAGCACGGGGAATGTCCTTCTGGGACCAAGTAGATTAGGAAATGATGTTCTTTACTACTTTTTAGCTTAGATTTAGATTTCGATTGTAATAAGGCAAATGTCATTAGTAACTTTCTTATTATTGTCGTTTAGTAAGGATTTGATTCATTTTCACATTAAAGAAATGACACAATTATTGGCATCAATTTTCTCCAAGTCTATGTGTCTCTTAGGCCTACCTCGGGCACAACGAGGTCCCCCAAATTAGGACGCGATTTTGTGACATGATTTTGCAAAGAATGTTCAATATTGCAAGCATTCTTTCAATATCCCTTACTGACTTGGTTACCTTTTGTTTTTCTTTCTTTTGATTATTCTCATTCCCCAAAGCTGGTTCGTGCATACTAGCATCATCCGCATATCATACTAGATCCAGAGATCCTCCACCTCCTCCTCCACCAAGTGATCCTAAAGGAAAAAGAAAAGGGAAAGGAAAAATGGACGATTTAAGCGGTATCAGAAAGTACAATGCAGAGAACGTTGAAACTTCGGACGGTCGGAATACTCCAGCACATAATGAATTGGTCCTACGTCTGGAACAAAAAATATTGGAGCTACAAGGGGAACATGAGAAAGTTCGGAACTTGGTAAACTTTTCCCTTACCCTAAATGTCCCTGATATCAACTAGCAAAACACAAACGCCCAAAACCCGACACCTCCCCAAAATACACAGAATCAAAACCCACCACCAAATCCTCCCGCACCACATCAATACAGCACACCTTCTCAGAACCACAACCCTCCACCGATACCTAATCCTCAACAACACCATCACTATCCAACTCAATACCCACAAACAACCACATACCATACCCCTCAAAATGCACCACAACCTACTCCTGATCCACAAAACTCAACCAATGACCATTACGCCCAGATTCCCGGAGAACACCAAAACAATCCCATATATGTGGAAACTTTAACCCACACCCCACAACAAGCCCTATATATACCGGAATCCACCGGGAATGACCTGCTCATCAAGAACATGGCAGAAGAACTCAAGTAACTCACTGGCAGAGTTCAGAGTGTCGAAGGTGGCAAGGGTATTGAGGGTTTGAATTATGAGGACCTATGCATACAACCGGATGTAGAGCTGCGGGAGGGTTACAAACCTACCAAGTTCGAAATGTTCGACGGAACTAGTGATCTGAAAGTGAATCTAAGAACATATTGTGACAAGTTGGTAGGAGTTGGCAAAGATGATCGAATCCGTATGAAGCTGTTCATGAGGAGCCTCGCTGGAGATGCTTTGTCTTGGTACATCAGTCAGAACCCAAAGAAATGGGTTAATTGGGTGAGCATGCCGTCAGATTTCATGGATCGATTCAGGTTCAACACAGAAAATGCACCAGACGTTTTCTACATTCAAAATCTCAAGAAGAAACCAACGGAAATCTTCCGCGAGTATGCTACTCGATGGAGGTTTGAAGCTGCGAAGGTAAGACCTGCAATACTATGAAAGGTTGATGGTTATTGAAAACCATAAGTTCTCTGACATCATCAAGCTGGGAGAGAGAATATAAGAAGGGATCAAAAGCGGAATGGTGACAAATTTCGAAGCACTCCAGGCCACAAATAAAGCTTTGCAGTCGGGAGATATCTCTAAGAAGAAAGAAGTTGGTGCAGTAATGGTAGCCCAAGGTCCGAAGTTTCCTCTCACATACCAAACACCTCCACCCGCATACCAACCTTCACCCCCCAATTACCAACAACCTGCTGCCACTAACTACACTTATAACACCCAACCCGCACATTACCACTCACCACCACCAGCCCGCCAGAATTATCAAAAACCAAGGCCAAATTTCGACCACAGACCACCCAGACAATACACTCCGATTGCTGAACCCATAAACCAACTCTACGAGAGACTGAAGGTTGCCGGTTATGTCACTCACATTCCCGCTGTTGCTATGGAAAACTCTTCTCACTAGATTAACCCAAACAAGACATGTGCCTATCACTCAGGCATGAAGGGTCACACCATTGAGAAATGTCGCACTCTGAAGGACAAGATCCAGACATTTATTGACAATAATGGCATACAGGCAAATGAGACTGCACCTAATGTTGGTAACAATCCTCTCCCAGATCACAGAGGTGAGGGAGTAAATGTGATAGATACCGATGAAGAATGGGATCCGAAAGGGTCAATTGGACTCATTCGGGAGGGGGATGATCCTAAAATATCTCCAGTCACCCTCACACCTATTGTATTGCAAACCCAGGCACCAATTGAAGTTGAAGTAATCGCACCAATGCCATTTGAAGTTGAGGTAACCACACCCTTCACTGTGATGGTATCACCTACTCCATCTTACTAGTCTAAAGCTATACCATGGGATTATGTTGCGGAGGAGAGAAGGAAAGGCAAAGCGAAAATGGAAGAAACATGTGCAGCACAAGGCATGACTAGAACCGTTATACACCCGAGCATTTGGGAGGAACAAGCAAAGAAGCTGCGTCTAAGCCACTTGTCATCGAGACCAGCCCTGACGACCTTTGGAGGAAGGTGCAAGCAAGATAATACTCTATAGTTGACCATTTGAACAAAACTCCTGCTCAGATATCCATTTTATTATTCCTGCAAAATTCAGAGACACACAGGAACGCCCTGATAAAGGTGCTGAGTGAAGCCTATGTACCCACCAACATCACCAGTGAGGAAACGGCCAACATGGACGGCAGGTGTTGGAAATCCACAAAATTACTTTTCATGAAGACAAGATGCCATCGGAAGGTCTTAGTCACAACAGGGCACTATATATTACAGTGCAATTTGAGGACAAATTAATCGCCAGGGTCCTGATAGATGGGGGTTCAAGTCTCAACATATATCCGCTGACTACTCTGAAGATGCTGGGTAAAGGTCTGCACGAGATACGAGTAGGAAGTATGAATGTTAAGGTGTTTGATGGATCTCAGAGGGCCACAATTGGAGAAATCAACCTCAGCCAACAGATGGCCCCAACCTGGTTTGATGTTGAGTTTCAAGTGCTGGATATATGTGCTACCTGTGATCATCCATGGAGACAGGAGTAATCCTATCTATACCAATCATACTGTTCCAGTCACCGAGAACGAGAGGAAGCTGGGTGGAGAAATGTACCATCGCATTGAGCGCGTCAACGCAATTGAAAAGGACAAATGGTGGAGCAACGAGATAGAAAGTATATTTCTATGGACAGGGTACGAGCCTGTCAAGGGTCTCGGCAAGAATCTCCAAGGGATCACCAAAACGGTACAATTGAAGCGTCATGGTACAACCTTTGGGGTTGGGTATGAATACACTTGGCAAGAGTATCAGGATTGGTTGCCGTCATGGCATGGTCCTTATTATCCACTGGAACAACCGGTACCACATTTACACCAGACATTTCATCAAGCCGAGATGATATAGGGGTCTGAAGAAGATGAAGTTCTAGCTGGCATAAGGAAGCTATTTCTGGATAATGAAGACATGGACTGCAGGTGATAGTTGAGGAGGAGGAGGAGGAATACCTTACTATTCAGACCATAGAGAAAGGAGTTGTTCTCAAGAACTGGACTGCTGCACCATGCCGGGCCCGTCGAGTTCCTATGTAGCCTGGCAATTAGTATCAATTATTTTTAAAAGCAATTTTATGAGCATCTAAGACATTTTTAGTATTTTGTTCTGAACGTATTTTGTTTTGAAATAATTGCTCGAGTCATTGAGCCGTACTTGTTTGACATTTTCAAGATTTATTTAATGCATTGTTATTTTTAGTATTTATTATTATTCTTTACATTTTTTCTCTACAGCGTTATTATTACCTATCCCGATGAACCTACGACTGTGACATGTAATGAGACAACACAACGTAAGGATAATGATTCAGAGGATCTAGAAGAGGATGTAATACCTAAGGAAATTGTCAGAGAAGTGGAAAATTTTGAAAACAAGCCTAAGTCTAATTTGGACGAGACCGAGACGGTTAACTTAGGGGATTCTGAAACAGTCAAGAAAACCCGTATAAGCATTCATCTATCACCGTCAGAGAAGGAAGAGTACATCCAGTTCCTAAAGGAGTATGAAGACATCTTTGCATGTTCTTACGATGATATGACTGGTCTGAGCACATCCATAGTGGCTGAAAAGTTACCCACTGATCCCATGTGTCCACCAGTGAAACAGAAGCTCAGAAAATTCAAGCCAGATATGAGTTTGAAGATAAAATAGGAAGTCACTAAGCAAATCAAAGCCAAAGTTCTCAGAGTGGTTGAATATCCGACTTGGTTAGCCAACATTGAGCCGGTTCCGAAGAAGGATGGGAAGGTCAGAGTATGTGTCGATTATCGGGGATCTAAACAGAGCAAGTCCCAAAGATGATTTCCCGTTGCCCAATATACACATACTAATCGACAACTGTGCCATGCATGAACTCCAGTATTATGTGGATTGCTTTGCGGGGTATCATAATATCTGGATGGATGAAGAGGATGCCGAAAAGACAGCCTTTATCATACCATGGGGGATGTACTTCTATAAAATGATGTCGTTTGGCCTAAAGAATGCTGGAGCCACTTACAAGAGAGCCATGACAACCATTTTCCACGACATGATACATAGGGAAATAGAGGTGTACGTGGATGACGTCATCATCAAATCCAGGAGAAGCAAAGATCATATAATAGACTTGAGAAAATTCTTTAATCAGCTTCGAAGGTACAATCTGAAACTGAATCCTGCAAAGTGTGCCATTAGAGTCCCTGCCAAAAATTGCTAGGATTCATCGTCAACCGCCGAGGGATTGAATTGGACCCGTCAAACGTCAAACCTATCCAGGACTTGCCACCTCCAAAGAACAAGAAAGATGTGATGAGTTTCTTAGGGCATCTCCACTATATCAGCCGTTTCATAGTACAATCAACTGTGATCTGTGAACCGATTTTCAAAATGTTGAAGAAAGATGCCGCAACGAGCTGGACTGAAGAATGGTAGAAAGCCTTCGACAAAATCAAGGAGTATTTATCTAAACCACCTGCTCTGGTCCCACCGGAACCAGGGAGACCTTTGCTACTTTATTTGTCCATAATAGATGGGGCTTTTGGTTGTGTTTTGGGACGACACGTTGAGACGGGAAGAAATGAGCAGGCCATATATTATCTGAGTAAAATATTCACACCCTATGAAGCACGGTACTCTTTGCTAGAGCGCACCTGCTGTGCTATGACATGGATAGTTCAAAAGTTGAGGCACTACTTCTATGCTTATACCACATATCTCATATCAAGAATGGACCCGTTGAAATACATCTTCCAAAAACCCATGCCTACCGGAAAGTTGGCGAAATGGCAAATATTGCTGAGTGAGTTCGACATCATCTATGTAACTCATAAGGCAGTCAAAGGGCAAGTATTGGCAGATCATTTGGAAGAAAATCCTATAGACGGAGAATATGAACTATTGAAAACGTATTTTCCCGACGAGGAAGTATCATTTGTGGGAGAAGACATCACTGAAGCATACGATGGTTGGAGATTGTTCTTCGACGGAGCTGCAAACTTCAAAGGAGTAGGTATTGGAGTTGTCTAAGTATCAGAAACCGGCCAACACTATCCGGTATCCGCAAAACTCAGGTTTCCATGTACCAACAATATGGAAGAATATGAGGCTTGCATCTTGGGACTCAGGTTGGCCATTGACATGAACGTTCAGGATCTGCTGGTGATTAGAGATTCCGATCTCTTGGTACATCAGGTTTCAGGAGAGTGGGCCATGAAGAACACTAAGATATTACCATATATGTACTGTGTGCAAGAGCTGATAAAGAGATTCATGAAGATAGAATTCAAACATGTTCCAAGGATTCATAATGAGTTCTCAGATGCATTGGCCACTCTATCTTCCATGATACAACTCACAGACAAGAATTTCATCGACCTTATCCCAATAGGAATTCATAAGCAACTAGATTATTATGCTCATGTTGAAGAAGAAAGTGATGGAAATCCTTGGTTCCATGACATCAAAGAATACTTGGCAAAAGGAGAATACCCGGAGCACGCAACTCATACTCAGAAACACACACTCCGAAGGTTAGCCAACCACTTCTTTCAAAGTGGAGGGATTCTGTACAGAAGGACTCCTGATCTGGGGTTATTACGGTGTGTCGATGCCAAGGAAGCATCCAGATTGCTCGAGGAAATACATGCCGGAACTTGCGGGCCGCACATGAATGGTTTTGTCTTAGCCAAGAAAATACTAAGAGCGGGGTATTTCTGGATGACCATGGTGACAGACTACATCACGCATGTCCAGAAGTGTCACCAATGCCAGATACATGCTGACATGATACGAGTGCCACCCAATGAACTCAATGCAACAAGTGCACCGTGGACTTTTTCTGCTTGGGGTATGGATGTCATCGGTCCAATCGAACCCGCTGCTTCAAATGGGCATAGATTTATTTTAGTGGCTATAGACTATTTCACAAAATAAGTTGAAGCTACATATTACAAAGCTGTAATCAAGAAGGTCGTCGCAGACTTTGTTCGGGATCACATTAATTGCCGGTTCGGGGTCCCAGAGTAAATCATCACCGACAACGCCGTAAATCTTAATAGTGATTTAATGAAGGCTATGTGTGAAACTTTCAAGATCAAGCATAAGAATTCCACAATATAAAGGCCGCAAATGAATGGAGTTTTAGAAGCCGCCAACAAGAACATCAAGAAGATATTGAGGAAGATGGTAGATAATTATAAATAATGGCACGAGAAGCTATCGTTTGCTTTTCTTGGATATCGTACCACAGTTCGCACATCAACTGGGGCAACTCCTTAGTTATTGGTTTATGGTACCGAAGCGGTTATCCCTGCCGAAGTAGAAATCCCTTCTCTAAGAATCATACAAGAAGTCGAGCTCAGCGACGCAGAATGGGTACAGAGCCAATATGAGCAACTGGCCCTCATTTATGGAAAAAGAATGAGTGCAGTATGTCATGGTGAACTCTACCAAAACAGAATGGCAAGAGCTTTCAACAAAAGGTTCAGACCAAGGCAATTCACATCGGGGGCAATTAGTGCTAAAGCGAATTTTCCCGCATCAAGATGAGGCTAAAGGGAAGTTTTCACCTAATTGGCAAGGTCCCTACACGGTTCATCGAGTACTAACAGGAGGGGCACTTATACTTGCATAAATGGACGGAGAAATTTGGCCAAAACCTATCAACTCAGACGCAGTCAAGAGATACTATGTTTAGGATTGTTTACATTTCTTTATCTGATATAACTGAACTACGCTTGACCTGATTTTCGTTTAAGAGGGGATACGTAGGTAGCCCTGTGGGTTCGGTCACATCTTAATAAAATCTTCATTTTGCCATGATCAGAAAACTGGGGAAGAATTTTGAGGGGAACCCTCAAAATCCTAAAGCAAGGAGGTTGCAATGTCTCTAAAATATGTCACAGTCACCGGTTTATCTAAATTATTTGAAATCACATACTACTACATTTCATCTAACTATATTTATAAAAAGCATGCATATTTTTTGAAAACTTTATTTCTATGACAGCCAGATGCTACCCAGGTTAACTGAAACAGGACCTCAAGACAGGAGCAAAGGCAAAACATAAGACAAAAGCGCAAACCAACCTTCCCCACAAAACTCACGATTTTTCTTTGGATGCAGGCACGATAAGACAACAATACCCACAGAAACATCAAATCACTACCTTCATGATGACAAGTTACCAAACGCAAACACTTCCAGCTAAGAAATACTTTACTTTCTCACTGTCACTCATCGTTTTTCTTGCATAAGGCTAAACACTGCCTTTCTCTGCAGGAGGCTAAGCATTGTCTCCTCTTCCTACATGAGGCTAAGCACTACCTCCCTAATTGCATAAGGCTAAGCATTGCCTTTTCTTGCATGAGACTAAGCATGGTTTCCCTCATTTGTATGAGACTAAGCATTGTCTCCTATTCTTGCATAAGGCTAAGCATTGCCTCCATAATTGCATGAGACTAAGCACTGTCTCCCCTCTTTGCATGAGGCTAAGCATTGCCTCCCTATTTGCATGAGACTATGCACAGTCTCCCTTCTTTGCATGAGGCTAAGCATTGCCTCCCTCTTTGCATGAGACTAAGCATTGTCTCCTCTTCATGCATGAGGCTAAGCACTGCCTCCCTAATTGCATGAGGATAAGCATAACCTTTCCTTGCATTAGACTAAGCATTGTCTTATTTTCTTGCATGAGGCTAATAATTGCCTCCCTAATCGCATGAGACTAAGCTTTGCCTCCTCTTCTTGCATGAGGCTAAGCACTGCCTCCCTGATTCCATAAGGCTAAGCTCTGCCTTTCCATGTACAAGACTAAGCATTGTGTTCCAATTTGGCATAAGTCTAAGCATTGCCTTTTCCTTGCATAAAATTAAATACTATCTCCACTACGCCATCTAAGACCTAGCATTATCCCCTGTTCACCTAGGGCTAAGCAATGCCCTCATCTTACACAAGACTAAGCCTTGTCTTGTCTCATCTTCGCATGTGACCAAGCATCACATCTTTGCACTTCATGGGCTAAAATATCGCCATTTTGTCCAAAGGCATCATAGTCCGAAAGCATCATCCTCATAGACGGGAGACACTATTCCATGGCCTGAGGATCTCTCGAAATTGTACATCATTATTCAAAGGCATCATAGTCCAAAGGCACCATCCTCATGGCCCAAGGACATCATTTCATGGCCTGCAAATCCCTTATCATACACTTCATAGCCCAGGATGCCATGGTCTAAGGATATCATCCTCACCGTCCGAAGATAATCTTCATGGTCCAAAGGGAATTTGCATCAAGTTTGAATTTTCACAATAACCCATATATATTTGCATGCATCGTGTTTTAAGTTTTGTAGGTAACCCAAGAAGTAACCGGTCTTCAAACGGGAGCAATCTTCACTCCGATTTCCTTTCACAACGTTCACATCCTGTAATTGTTTCAAACATAACCGACCACCATCAATTACCTTCCTTTAACTCTATGACCGTTCAAATATTTGCTCAGTGATACATCCATAACGTTTCAAATTCGTATTCATGACTTCGCATAAATTCATCCGATACTATCCTTCCCAAAGGAACCCTTTCCGAAACATACGACCATTTTTATAACAACTCAATCGGTTTCGTTCATCGTTGGATCCAGAACTACACACGGTCTGATTCCCGTAACACCAGGGATATGTAGACAACTCAAGAACCAGGGTTCGGCCCCCACTTTTTTCAAATCACATCATCCCTCATTTAATTCGGTCAAAATTGGTCATCATTTTCTTTACCCGACAACTCTTTCATAATTCCCGGATAAATAGGGGCAGCTGATGATACCCAATTTTGCCCTCATATTTTCTCAAAATATAAATACTTTCAAAACATCATTTTTACATCATTATTTAGTTTACAAACCTATACAATCATTTTCTATAATTTCCTATAATTTTTAGAGCTTTAAAATTGATTTTTCTCTATTTAAATTGCTTGAATATTTATTAATTACTCCTTCAAATTATTTTATGATGACTTAACTACTTAAAGTTATTATTTTTGCACTATAATACATGTTTCAAATATTTTACTTCATTTTATGTAGTTACATTAATATTTTTAAGCTATTTCCATAATTTTGCAGTAATAGCCTATATATGTACAGAAATGCTCTTTATTTATATTACTTGTGTCAAAATAGCATTTTATATTTTTATAATACAAAGTTTTTTAACAATTTCAGTATATAAATAATATTTTTACTTATTTTTCAAGCATTGTTATAAATTATTTTCGTGTATTTAAATAATAGCCTAGCTTTAAACTAATATTTTGAACCAAATTGGCCCAATATCCTTAGCCCAATAGACCCCAAGCCCAAACCAGGAGACCCTTGTATAATACCCGGTCGGTACCCATTTTTATGACCCGCCCCATTCGTTTTTGAATCCCCGACGTTGATCTCTAAGATCAACGGCCCTCATTCACTCTCCTTCTTAAATTAACCAAACACGCCCAAACCCTATCATTTTTCTCTTAACCTGCTGTCCCTAAATCCTCTCTACTCTCTCTTCTTCTCTGAGAAATCCTAGCCGTTGTATCACTCAACTTCACCAAATTCGGCTCTAAAATGTAATCAATCACTGATTCACTTACCTTATTGGTCTCCTCTCACTACTGGTCATCTGTTTGTGGTGTTACTTAGGTGCTTGCCTAAGTTTGGCAAGCAAGATCTCATGAGATCGAATTAAAGTGGTTTGAACCTTTGATTCTGATCATTATTTCGTCTATATACACTCAATACTATGCTATGTGAATCCGATTCAGTGAGATCTCTGTCGATTTGTGTTCTCCCTCTTGAACTAGGGTTTACCCGATTTCTCTCCTAAATTGATTTTGAACTGATTTTGCATGCCTTCTTTCCTTATTCTATGTTTGATTTATTTTGTTTCTTTGTTTGTTCGTTCAATTTTTACTGCTATATAAACCCCTCCCCATTCCCCTTTTAGGGCAGACTTAAATCGATATACTTTCACTAAAATTTGGAGCTTTGTTCTGTGATTCCCTAATTCTCTTGTTCTGTACTTCATTTTGGTTGGCTGAAAGCCAAGGCCACTGAGATTCTGTTATTCAAACTTTCTCTTGGTGCGAGCATTATCCGGAGTTCTTTTGAAGCTCTTGGGAACCTTGACGCATTGAAATTCTGGGTTCTTGTGGAATTTTTCTCTTTACTGTTGTTCGTTTAACTGGTAAGTTACTTGACTTTTGCAATTTCATCCCTATGTGTCTCTGATTGGCATGTGTTCTTACTTCTTAAATCCATGGCTTAATGTGTTTCTCGGTTACTTTTATGCACCACTCTATTAACTTTACACGCGTTTTAAGTCTCTTTAGCATTTAACTACTCCTAATGCTGCTAGTTCTGAGATTATCTATGTCTAACTTGGATAATCTGAACCTTCCTAAGCTCATTTAGCTAGTGTATTGACGCCTGAATGTTCATGGATATGCTTACCTGCTTGGCCCTAAATCTCTGTAACGAATGCCTCATATTTGTAATAATTTGTGTTAAGACTTTCGTTGTCAATTATAACTTATCTCTCTGCTATTGTGTCACTCATCGTGCTCATTCGATCCCATACCCCTTCAGTGATTGCTTGTGATTTAGAACAGTTATCTCAGCCTGTTTTTCCTACCATGTTTGAATTGTTGTTTCATGATATTAGGATGAATCCTTGGTATAACGTGGACCTTCTTTAGTTAATTAGTCTACTGTGTCAATGCCTGAATACCTACATTTGCTATTTGACATGAGTTTACTTTCCACTATGTTCTGAATCTCTGTAATGATAGTCTTGCATATGTAATGTGTTTAATTTGTGTTGAGACCTTTCTATTGACTATGATCTTTCCTTTCTGCTAATATGTCCCTCAGTATGTCTTTGACTCACTTGATTCCCTGTTCCTTATGTGATTACTTGGCTCATCACAATGCGTGTTCTCCATCATGTCTAAATGTATCCCCCAATTCCTGTCTCTCAACTATTGTCCACTCTCCCTCATTTATTACCTATGCTATCTTGAACCTCTCATTCTTAGCCAGCTGAAAGCCAAGGCTGCCAAGGCTCTTACTACTGACCTCCCTAGTGTGAGCACTGCTCGGGATTCATTTGAGACCCTTGTGAACTCTGACAGACTAGGATTTAGGTATTTAGTCACTCCTTAAAACTTGAACTACCCCATTCAACCCTTTCTTCCTATTATCTGCTGAATATCTAAGCTGGTTGGTTTAAGTAATTCAATGCTTGGCAATATGATTATGTGATTTGGCTTCGAGCTCTTCTATGGATTATGGATTATGTTGATGAACATGGCTCTTTGTTGAAAGTCTAGGTCTGCTGATGAAGGTCCAGATAGTGCTGGGTATTTCATTCGGGCCTGTTGTGCGCCTATTGTTATTATTTGTATAACATTTTGTATCTTACTCATTATTGGGCCTGTAATAACTTTTGTATAAACGACGGGGGTGTTAGTAAAAATGGATAAGGGGTAGATTCTTAATGTTTGTGTAAAAGGTGTAGACAACATGCCTATAAGACTCATTGATTCACTTGCTATATGCGTCGTTCAATTTATATGAGCATTGTAGAAACCATGTCATTAGGATAAACACACACACGCACATTGTCTGTTGGCAAACATGAATTCAAATGCTGCAATTATTCTTACTGCTACATGTTACTAGAAAACCTGCCTATAGGAACAAATGTGAATGAACTTTCTTTCAATTCATTTAAGCATATTCATTAGAAATCATGCCTATAGGATTTTGATCACTTCATTTGCTATTATCTCGGATTGTTCATTAGAAACCATGCCTATAGGATTTTAATCATCTCATTCGTTACTACATCGCACTGTTCACCTAGAAAACATGTCTATAGGGTTTAGTGTAATGATAAAATCAACTTCGAGTGCTAAACATTAGAGATCTTGTCTATAAGACAACACTGTTCCGTCTTAATAAGAGTCAATGTTGCACCTCTCAATATGGTTTATTATGCACTTCTTGGATCTTCCCTATGGTCCTTTCATTACTCCTTACTGCACGAGTCACCTAGACACAATAGGCTTAATAACCGAAAATTGCAATTTCTTTAATCAACATGCAAATCGTATAATCCTGTCTATGAGCAACGCTTGGCCTTTGAAATTGTTTGCAAGCCCTGATGCATTGTCACGTAGAAATCATGTCTATAGGGATTTAAGTTTCTTAATTCTAAATTGCTTAACATGAAGTTTGTCTTGTGTGCATTTGTTGCTTAAGTGTGGAGGCAAACTTGAACCTTAACTGCCTATCTGTGAAGTTCAATGTGTTTTTGTATGTCGACTAGTTTTGACATTTCTGAGCAGCCTAATTGAGGTCTAGAACCACCCAAATAGAGATGCAATACCTCCTGGATCATAGGTATGGGACGGGCAGTGCACACATAGGGTACGACTTAGAATTGAATTAGAACGCTTTTAGGTAACCACTTTAACATAGTAATCGGGTAGCAGGAGATGATATCTGTGCCTGCTGAATAATATGAGCAACTCCTATCTAAAAGGAGTTGCTAAGTATTATTTATGTTGCACGGGGTGATCCTTTAGGCTAAAAAACTTAGCTCCCCCCCCCCGCCCCCCTATTTTCTCTTTATACACTTAGTCATCTAATATAGACCGTTATAGTTGTATCCTTATAGTCCTTAAGATTTGTACCAATTCTTATTGTGTTATATTGAAATGCTTTGACATTTATATTCTCTTTGCTTATTTGATCACTTAGGCTAATTAAAATCCGCATAATTTTAAGTTCGGCCGGGACCCACAGTTGTGGACCTCGAAGAGTGCCTAACACCTTCTCTTTGAGGTAATTTGAGCTCTTACTCGATCTTTGGTGGCGTTGACTAGTCAAACAGAGTTATCTACACAATAGGTGATATAACGCACCTTAAAAATCTTGAGGTGGCGACTCTTCTTTTAGCACTCTATCTCCCATTCTAAAAAGAGATGCCACGGCGTCGAAACCTGCTTTTACGAGAAAACGGGGCGCGATACTGGTGCAACTAGAAATGTACCATTCTGGGCCACACCCTCCATAAGACTTACCAAACGGACTAAAGCGTCCTGAAGCACTGGACTAAACCAGTACAGTCTGAACTGGAACCCCCTCCTGAAGATCCACCTGAGGTTCTACAATAGGTGCTGCTGCTTGAGCTCTAGGCTGAGCTCTACCTCTGCCTCTGCCTTAGCCTCTGGCGTGACCTCGACCTCGACCTCTACCCCTGGTCATAGTTGCCACCGGGGGATCTGGTCTTTGTCTGTCGGTAGATGTATTACGTGTTCTCGCCATCTATGAGAGAATAAGAATAGAATGGTTCAATCATCGATGATAGAATAAAATCGCACGACAGAATAAGAAAGAAGTGATATTGTTCCTAAACTTCATAGCCTTTGAGAGATAAGTACAGACGTCTCCGTACTGATCCTTCAGACTCTACTAAGCTTGCTCGTGACTCGTAAGACCTAGGTAACCTAGTGCTCTGATACAAGCTGTCACGACACGAAATTCCCACCTTCGGGACCGTGATGGCGACTAACATTTCACTTGCTAGGCAAGCCAACGTTAGAATATAATTAGCCATTTTAAGCAAATTAAATTAAACAAAAGTCAATTACTGAAATAAAGTGCAGAAGACCATAACTACCGAATCATCACAATACATCCCACAACTGGTATCACAAGTGCACGAGCTTCTAGAATAATACAAACAAGGTCTGAACAAAATAAAGTTATTTGAAAGAAAGAACACAGCTAAAGTAAAGTAGAAGGGGACTTCAGAGCTGCGAACGTCTTGCAGCTATACCTCAAGTCTCCACTGATAGCTGAATCCGAGCAAATCTACAGTACGTCGCTAGGACCAACTCCGAAATCTGCACAAGAAGTGCAGAGTGTAGTATGAGTACAACCGACCCCATGTACTCTGTAAGTGCCAAGACTAACCTCGACGAAGTAGTGGCGAGGCTAAGGAAGGTCACTTACATTAACCTCTACGCAATAATAGTAATAACAACAATAATAGCAATAAAATATGTAACTCATTTCATCAGTTGAAACCAACTCGGCAGTCATAAATAATTATTATTTCAATCGATTTCCGTTGCGGAGTGCAACCTGCTCCGACAATATAATTCTTTAATAAATTTCTGTCGCGGCGTGCAACCCGCTTCAACAATATAAACTTAAAATATAATCCATTGCGGCGTGCAACCCGATCCCCCAAAATATTCATTTTTATTTCCGTTGTGGCGTACAACCCGCTCCAACAATATAAAATTAATAACTCTTGATTGTAATAAAAATACTCCAATAAATACCACATTCAATAAGAAATTATTTGGCAACAAGGCATACAATGATTCTAGTTTATTCAGGAAACAAGTAATGACAAGTAGCAATTAATTGTGAAAGATCAGGGAGAAAATAGGCAATTTCATATTTAATATACTAAATGTCAAGTAGCAATTAAGACACATAAATCAAATAAGCATGTAACAATTATTGCATGAATTCAAGAATTAATATTTGACAAGGAATATGAGAGAAACAATTATTATAACAATTAATTCATGTCTTAAAATAATTTATGTTTTTTTAAATAATTATGTAAGCAATTAATTTGACAAAGTATAGGCACTCGTCACCTTGCCTATACATCATTACACATGAAATTCACGTAACAAATAATTCAAGGGTTCTATTCCCTCAAGTCAATGTTAACCACAACACTTACCTCGCTTTGCAATCAAATTCAAGATTCCAATAAACCTTTGTCTCGTGAATTTGTGTCTGAAATCCTCAAATCTAGTCATAAACAATTCAATATACTCAATATGAATTGTAGGAATTAATTTCATATGAATTTTCTAATTTTTCGGATTAAAATCCGCAATACATCTCAAAAATCAATAGTGGGGTCCACATCTCGAATCTCGAAAAACTTACAAAATCCAAATGCCCGTTTCGAGACGAGTCCAACCATACAAAAATTACCAAATTCTGATGTCAAATGGACCTTCAAATCTTAAATTTTCGTTTGTGGAAAGTTTTACAAAAATTCCAATTTCTTCCATCTAAATCCGAAATAAATGATGAATATAGACATGGATTTATGAAATATAATTACTTTTGGTTATAGAACACTTATCCAATTCAAAGTAGTGAAAAATCCCTTTGAAATCGCCTAAATCCGAGACCCAAAAATCAAAAAACAAAATTAATAAAATTCGGTAACTTCCGATTTTATGGGTGTTGTCCAGCATTTTCGCATCTGCGGACACTTGACCGTATCTGCAGTCCCGCTTTTGTGACGCGTGGACTGCTTCTGCGATAGCCTGTCCGCTTCTGCGAGGCATGGCTCACTTCTGCGAGCTCGCATCTGCGGACTAAAATCCGCAGGTGCGATTACACTAGTAGGCCAAAATTTCAGATTTTCCTTAAGTCCAAATTTTGATCCGTTAACCATCCGGAATCCACCCGAGGCCCTCAAGACCTTAACCAAATATACCAATAACTCCTAAAATATCATACGAACTTAGTCAAGACCTTAAATCACATCAAACAACTTTAAAACCGCGAATCTTATCCCAATTCAAGCTTAAGGAACTTAAAAAATTTTAACTTCTACATTTGATGCCGAAACCTATCAAATCAAGTCCGATTAACCTTAAATTTTGCACACAAGTCATAAATGACATAACAGACCTATTCAAATTTCCAGAATCAGATTCCGACCCCGATATCAAAAAGTCAGACCCGTGGTCAAACTTTGAAAATCTTTAGCCCTTAAATTCCTAGTTTCCGTTAAATGGCCATAACTTGAGCTAGTCACCTCCAAATTAAATATCGGGCATACACCCAAGTCCCAAATCATGATACCGACTACCGAAACTGTCAAAACACTGATTCGGGTTCGTTTGCTCAAAATGTTGACCAAAGTCAACTTAATTGAGTTTTAAAGCTCTATTTCACATTTTAATCAATTTTTCATGTAAACACTTTCTGAAAGATTATACGAACTGTGCACGCAAGTCAAGGAACGATGAATAGTGCTATTTGGGGGAAATTTATCATTCCCCTGCGGAAAATCTTGGGGGAATAAAGGTTCATTAATCGAGCCAGTGTTAGCTCCTCTCCCGTCTCCTGGCATAGACGCCGAAGACAAGCAACTGTCCTCCACACAGAAGGACTTATATGTGCCAGGCATACCTGGTAACGGATGCAGAACTTCATGATAATAGAGTCAAACTCCCCACTCAAAGAGAATGGTCCCAGAATGAAGGTATACGTATAAAAATACGTGAAATCCTTCTTGGGTAAGGTTATCCGCTTCACCCGGTCAGGAGCGATGATGTTTAAATCATGGCAATTGTCACGACCCAAACTCACCTATAGTTCGTAATGGCGCCCAACATTCCAGCTAGGCAAGCCAACTAATGATTTAAACATATATTCATTTCTTTAATAATTTTTCGAGTAATCAAACTCTTCGAAATTTCAAAAGTTAAGAAAGATATGAGAAATAAGATGAATTAAAACCCAAGTAAAATAATTAAATCCACAAATTCTACTAGTGTGTGCCAAGACCTGGTGTAACAAGTGTATGAGCATCTAGTAGATTATACAAAATTCTAAATACTATCTGAAATAAGATAGACAAAATACAAATACAAGAAGAGGCACTAGTTGCTGCAGAACGGCTCAGAAAGGCAGCTCACCACTAAGCCTCTGGATAACGTGGGTGCACGCCGATAAGTCCTCCGATAGTACCTGTCTCTGGTCCTGCACAAAAAGTACAACAAGCGTAGCATGAGTACGTAAACAACGTGTACCCAGTAAGTATCAAGCCTAATATCGAAGAAGTAGTGATGAGAGGTCGACTTTGACACTCACTATGGGTCAATAATATTACAATAGAATATATTGAATTAAATATGATTTTTAGATGAACAACAAAAATTTTCTTAACAAGTAGAAATAATTAATTCCTTATATTTCAAAAATTTCCAATTTATCAATTAACTTCACAAGCAGCAATTAAAATATCAAGGTATCGTGTAATTATTATTATTAGGCACGATTTCTACCGAGGTCGTACGATCCGATCCAGAGTGTCGTGTACACTACCGAGGGACGTACGGCGCGATCCATAGATGCATCTATACTGCCGAGGCATTCGGCCCGCTCCACAAGAAAGGAGGACATTTTCTTATGAACCTCCGAAGTGAGAAGTTATTATAATATTAACACGTAGGATGTTCAATCGTTATTAACAATTCAATAATTTACACAAAATTCGAGTATATGAAGTTTCGATCTTTTACTATTTCCTCAAACAATTTACTATATAATCCCAGTAATTTAATCAAATAAAAGATGCAATTATCATAAGTAATTCATGATTTGAGTCCTAAACTACCCGGACATAGCATAATTAGTAGCTACGCACGGACTCTCGTCACCTCGTGCGTACGTAGCCCCACAATTAGCAATAATTATTAATGTGAATCACATATGGGGTAAATTCCCTCTTACAAGGTTAGACAAGAGACTTACCTTGTCTCAAAGCCCACTTCCCGATCACAATGTCGCGTAAAATCTCAATTCGGTGCCGAAAAATCCGAAACTATCCAAAAGTTATATAAAATAATTAATAAATATTTGATAATTCGAAATTAGACTATTAAATAAATTACTCTATCCAAAATGGTAAATTCCTAAAATTCACCCCGGGCCCACTTGGCCGCATTCTGGAAATTTTTGGAGGAAAACATTACCCATAATCTTAAGAACTCAAATATATAATTTCCATCCAATTCCATAATCATTTTCGTGGTTAAAATCTTATTTTTGTCAAAATCTAGGTTTTTCATCTAAACCCTTGATTTCCAAGATTTACAGGTTATAATCTACCCATAATCTATGTATTTAACTCAAAGTGTGTAGAACTAACTTACCTTCGAGTTGCTAGTTGAAATCCCCTCTCAAAAAGCTCCAAACTCACCCAAGAATGGAGAAAATGCGCTCAAAACTGGCTCAGCCCCAATTTTTAACCCATTCTGCCAAGCAGTGGTTTCGCATATGCGGCTCCGCATCTGCGGAAAAGGCATCGCAGATATGGCTTCCCCCTAAGCCGAGCCCGTCCGCTTTTGCGACTTGTACGTCGCAACTGCGATGCGCTTCTGCGGCTTGTACCTGCGTATCTGCGCCCCTTCCACTTCTGCGGTGTCCTCCACGCACCTGCGGCTGGCCAAGCGCAGGCGCGGTTGCAGCAGAAGCTGGAAGCTTCATCTTCTGCTCCAAAGTCCAAAATTGATCCGAGCCTCGTCCGGTTAACACCTGAGGCCCCCGGGGCCCCGCCCGAACATACCAACAAGTTTGAAATCATAAAACGGACTCGCTCGAACCCTTGGAATGTGTAAAAAAATATCAAAACTAAGAATCATACACCAAACCAAATTGACTCAACTTAGAAATTTCAAATTCTTCAAACTTACTCCGAACGCGCCGAAATATACTTATACTACTCGGAATGATACCAAATTTTGCGTGCAAGTCTTAAATCACCATACAAAGCTATTCTTACACTCGGAATTTGAAACGGACCTCAATTACTCCAAAACCTACTCCAAACCAAATTTAAAGAACCTTAAACTTTTAAATAGTTGATTTTCACTATTAAGCGCCGAAACGCTCCCGGGTTGTCCAAAATCCGATTCGAACATAAGCCCAAGTCCAAAATCATCATACGAACCTATTAGAACCGTCAAATCTCGATTCCAGGGACGTTTTCTAAAAATGTTGACCGAAGTCAAACTTGGGCTTTTAAAACTAAATTAAGGAACCAAGTGTTCCAATTTCAACCCGAACACTTCCAAATCCCGAACCAACCATCCCCGCAAGTCATAAATTAATAAAAGCACATACGGGGAGTTTTATTTAGGGGAACGGAGTTCTAAAAGTCTAAAAGTCAAACCGTAGTACCGTTTCTCGAAGAACCATTAAGTGTGGATCATCAAACTGGCGAGCCTTGATCTGCTCAAATAGTGAAGACTGGGTCACAACACACGCAAGAACTCGGCTGGACTCTGAAATATCTAGCCTCACAAGTCTGTTAGCCAAGGACTGAATATACAAAGCTAATGGTCTCTCCTCTGCTGAAATGAAAGCTAAACTACCCATACTCTCTGCCTTTCTACCCAAGGCATCTGCAATCACATTTGCCTTGCCCGGATGATACAGGATAGTAATATCATAATCTTTTAGTAACTCAAGCCATCTGCGCCGCCTCAAATTTAGGTCCCTTTGCTTAAACAAATGCTGCAAACTATAATAATCAGCTTAAACTTCACAAGACACCCCATAAAAATAATGCCTCCAAATCTTAAGAGCGTGAACAATTGCAACCAACTCTAAATCATGTGCCGGGTAATTCTTCACGTGGGGTTTTAGCTGACGTGAGTCATATACAATAACTTGCCCCTCCTGCATTAATACACAACCCAAAACAACACATGAAGCCTCACAATACACTGTATACATCCCCGAACCGGAAGGCTACACTAACACTAGTGCTATAGTCAATGCTGTCTTGAGCTTCTGAAAGATCACTTCACAATCATTAGACCATCAGAACGGAGAACCCTTCTGGGTTAATCTGGTCAAAGGTGCTGCAATAGATGAAAAACCCTCCACGAACCGATGATAATAACCTGTAAAACCTAGGAAACTCCTGATCTCACTCGCCGAAGTGGGACGATGTCAATTTTGAACTGCCTCGATCTTTTTAGGATCAATTTTAATGCCCTCGCCAGATACAATATGCCCCAAGAATGCTACAGAATTTATCCAAAACTCACATTTGGAGAACTTAGCATATAGCTTTTGTTCCCGCAGTGTCTGAAGCACCACTCTCATATGCTTCTCGTGCTCTTCCTTACTGCGCTAGTAAATCAAAACATCATCAATGAAGAAAATGACAAACGAATCAATATATGGCCTGAATACCCTATTCATCAAATACATAAACACCGCCGGAGCGGTAGTCAAACCGAAAGACATCACCAAAAATTCATAATGACCATATCTAGTCCGGAAAGCAGTCTTGGGAACATCCGAATTTTGAATCTTCAACTGGAGGTACCCCGACCTCATGTCGATCTTAGAAAATACCCTACCACCCTGTAACTAGTTAAATAGATCATCAATATGCGGCAACGGGTACTTGTTCTTAATGGTGACTTTGTTCCGTTGACGATAGTCAATACACATTCGCATAGTTCCATCCTTTTTCTTCACAAATAATACCGGTGCACTCCAAGGCGATACACTCGGTCTGACGAACCCTTTTGCTAGTAACTCCTCAAGCTGTTCTTTCAATTCCTTTAATTCTTTCGGAGCCATGCGATACGGTGGGATAGATATAGGTTGGGTATCTGGAGCCAAGTCAATACAAAAATCAATATCACAATCTGGTGGCATGCCTGGAAGAAATGAACGAAATACATCGGAGAACTCCCGAACTACAGGCACTGAATTAATAGTTGGAGTCTCTACAGTAGTATCCCGAACATAGGCTAGATAAGCCAAACAACTCTTCTCGACCATATGTCGAGTTTTTAGAAAGGAAATAACATGATTAGATGCGCTGACAAACGAACCCTTCCACTCCACCTAGGAAATTCCGGCATTGCCAAAGTAACAGTCTTAGCATGGCAATTTAAGACGGCATAATATGGGGATAGCCAGTCCAGGATAATCAAGTCGGTCATATCAAGTAGCAGAAGATTTGCTCTAGTCTCAAAACCACAGAATGTAACAACACAGGACCGATAGATCTGATTCACAACAACAGAATCGCCCATAGGAGTGGACACATACACAAGAGTACTCAAGGACTCTCGAGAAACACCCAGGAAATAAGAAAATAGAGAGGACACATATGAATACGTAGATGTTGGATCAAATAATACGGAGGCATCTTTGCCACAAACAGATATAATACTTGTAATCACTACATCTGAGGCCTCCGCATCTGGTCTGGCCGGAAAAGCATAGAACTGGGTTGGAGCGCCAATTGGCTGGCCTCTACCTATAGGACGGCCAATACCCACTTTCCCTTCACCTCTTGGTGGTCGGATGACTGATGGAGCAACTGGTGCAGTAATCATAGGCTGTTGACCCTGCTGCACTGGTCTACCTCGAAGCCTGGGGAAGAATATCCGTACGTGACTGGAATCCCCGCACTCGTAACAACTTCTCGGTGTGATAGACTGCGACTAGAAGTCTGACCCTAGTGACCTGAGTACCCACTGGAAGAACCCTGAATAGCTGGTGGGCGATAAGAACTTTCTGTCATAACACTGAAATAAGGTCGCACTAGGGCACCCCGAGGAGGCGGTGGTGCTGGATATGGGGGCCTGCTTGACTTTCCTCTCACGAACTGACCTCTACCCCCCCAGACGGAGCACCTTTAAACTCTGCAGAATATATAAATTGCTTATCCCTCATAACCTTCTCTCGGCTGCACTAACGCACACCTTCAATCCTTCGGGCTATCTCAACAACCAACTCATAAGAAGTCCCCATCTCAACCTCTCGGTCAGTATGTAAACCCGTAACAAACCTCTGCACCCTCTCCGTCTCAGTAGGGAGTATCATAAGTGCATGGCGAGATAACTCAGAGAACCTTGCCTCATAATCGGTCACTGACATTTGACCCTGCTGGAGCTGTTCAAACTGAAATTGCAACTCTCCCTCTGGGAGGCTAGAATATACCTGTCCAGGAAAATACGGGTGAACCTGTCCTAAGTCATGGGAGGAGAATCTGCTGGTCTGCCAAGAAGATAAGACTTCCACCATCTACGGGCTCTACCCTCCAGCTGAAAAGTAGCAAAGTCTACCCCATGTGACTCCAATATCCTCATGTTGTGCAGTCTGTCCCTGCACCGATCAATGAAATCCTAGGGATCCTCATGTCGCTTACTCCCAAAGACATAAAGATGTAGTCTAGTCCATCTGTCCAATAGCTTCTGCGGCTTGGCGGCCGCAGCTGGTCTGGGCTCAGGTGTAGCTGTTGCCGCTGGCTGGGCTCCACCCACGGGTAGTGCACCCTGGGTCTGATATACAGAAGCTGCCTGCCCATGAGCCTGTGCGGTAGGGGTTTGTGCTCCCCCGCCCGCCTGAGATGTGGCTGGGTCTACCGAAAATAAACCGTCCTGAGTCATAGTGTCCATGAACTGCACCATACGGCCCATGACCTCCTGGAATCCCGGTGCAGATGTGAAATCTACTGGAGCTTGCTCTGCTACGGGAACCTCGCCCTGTTCCTCAATAATAGGATCCTTTGTTGGACCCACTGGTGGCATAGCTAGAACAATTCAGGGACATCCTCGTCCCCTACCACGGGTTGGAGCCCTCCCTCGGCCTCTGCCTTGGCCTCTAACAACAGGGGGAGTAGCTCTTCCCTGGTCTGGGACTTCATTAGAGCGCGTTCTCATCATCTGTGAGAGAATAAGAGAAAGATATTTAATACTACATTATTTGCACGATGGGAGATGAAGAAAGGTAGTTTTCCTAACACCCTATAGCCTCTCGAAGATAAGTATAGACGTCTCCGTACCGATTCGAAAGACTCTATTAGGCCAGCTCATAACTTGTGAGACCTACATGACCCTAGTGCTCTGATACCATGTTTTCACGATTCAAACTCACCTATAAGTCGTGATGGCGCCCAACATCCCAGTTAGGCAAGCCAACTGATGATTTAAACATATATTCATTTCTTTAAAAAAGTTCCGAATAATCAAACTCTTCGAAATTTCAAAAATTAAGAAAGATATGAGAAAATAAGATGAATTAAAACCCAAGTAAAATAATTAAATCCACAAATTCTACTAGTGTGTGCCAAGACCTGGTGTCACAAATGTATGAGCATCTAGTAGATTATACAAAATTCTAAATACGATCTGAAATAAAATAGACAGAATACAAATACAAGAAGAGGCACCAGTTGCTGCAGAATGGCTCAGAAAGGCAACTCACCTCTAAGCCTCTGGATAACATGGGTGCGCGCCGATAAGTCCTCCGATAGTACCTGTCTCAGGTCCTGTACAAAAAGTGCAGAAAGCGTAGCATGAGTACGTAAACAACGTGTACCCAGTAAGTATCAAGCCTAATATCGAAGAAGTAGTGACGAGAGGTCGACTTTGATACTCACTATGGGTCAATAATATTACAATAGAATATATTGAATTAAATATGATTTTTAGATGAACAACAAAAATTTTCTTAACAAGCAGAAATAATTAATTCCTTACATTTCAATGATTTCCAATTTATCAATTAACTTCACAAGCAGCAATTAAAATATCAAGGTATCGTGTAATTATTATTATTAGGCATGATTTCTGTCGAGGTCGTACGACCCGATCCAGAGTGTCGTGTACACTGCCGAGGGATGTGTGGCGCGATCCATAGATGCATCTATACTGTCGAGGCGTTCGACCCGCTCCACAAGAAAGGAGGACATTTTCTTATGAACCTCTAGAATGAGAAGTTATTATAATATTAACACGTAGGATGTTCAATCTTTATTAACAATTCAATAATTTACATAAAATTCGAGTATATGAAGTTTTGATCTTTTACTATTTCCTCAAACAGTTTACAATATAATTCCAGTAATTTAATCAAATAAAATATGCAATTATCACAAGTGATTCATGATTTGAGTCCTACACTACCCTGGCATAGCATAATTAGTAGCTACGCACGGACTCTCATCACCTCGTGCATACGTAGCCCCTATAATTAGCAACAATTATTAATGTGAATCACCTATGGGGTAAATTCCCTCTTACAAGGTTAGGCAAGAGACTTACCTTGTCTCAAAGCCCACTTTCCGATTACAATGTCGCGTAAAATCTCAATTCGGTGCCGAAAAATCCAAAACTATCCAAAAGTTATATACAACAATAACAGCAACCCATTATAATCCCACTAGTGGAGTCTGGGAGGGTAGTGTGTACGCAGACCTTACCCCTACCTTGGGGTAGAGAGGCTGTTTCCGATAGACCCTCGGCTTCCTCCCTCCAAGAACTCCCCACCTTGCTCTTGGGGTGACTCGTACTCACAACCTCTTGGTTGGAAATGGAGGGTGTTTACCACTAGAGCAACCCACTCTTGTCAAAAGTTATATAAATTAATTAATACATATTCGAAAATTCGAAATTAGACTATTAAATAAATTATCCTATCAAAAATGGTAAATTCCTAAAATTCACCCCGGGCCCACGTGCGCGGATTATGGAAATTTCGGAGGAAAACGTTACCCATAATCTCAAGAACTCAAATATATATTTTTCATCCAATTCCATAATCATTTTCGTGGTTAAAATCTCATTTTTGTCAAAACATAGGTTTTTCATCTAAACCCTTCATTTCCAAGAATTACAGGTTATAATCTACCCATAATCTATGTATTAAACTCAAAGCGTGTAGAACTAACTTACCTTCAAGTTGCTAGTTGAAATCCCCTCTCAAAAAGCTCCAAAATCGCCCAAGAATGGAGAAAAAGGCTCAAAAATGGCTGAGTCCCGATTTTTAACCCATTCTGCTAAGTAGTGGTTTCGCATATGCGGCTCCGCATCTGTGGAAAAGGTGTCGTAGATGCGGCTTCCCCCTAAGCCGACCTCGTCCGCTTCTGCGACTTGTACGTCACATCTGCGATGCGCTTCTCCGGCTTGTACCTGCACATCTGTGCCCCTTCCGCTTCTGCGGTGTCCTCCACGCACCTGCGGGCTCGCACCTGCGGCTGGCCAAGCGCAGGTGCGGTTGCAGCAGAAGCTGGAAGCTTCAGCTGCTGCTCCAAAGTCCAAAATTGATCCGAGCCTCGCCCGGTTAATACCCGAGGCCCCAACAAGTTTGAAATCATAAATCAGACTCTCTTGAACCCTCAGAACGTGTAAAACAACATCAAAACTAAGAATCATATACCAAACCAAATTGATTCAACTTAGAAATTTCAAATTCTTCAAACTTACTCCGAACGCGCCGAAATATATTTATACTACTCAGAATGACACCAAATTTTGCGTGTAAGTCTTAAATCACCATACAAAGCTATTCTCAGGCTCAAAATTTCGAACGGACCTCAATTACTCCAAAACCTACTCCAAACCAAATTTAAAGAACTTTAAACCTTTAAATAGTTGATTTTCACTATTAAGCGCTGAAACGTTCCCGGGTTGTCCAAAATATGATTCGAACATACGCCCAAGTCCAAAATCATCATACGAACCTATTGGAACCGTCAAATCCCAATTCTGGGGTCATTTTCTCAAAATATTGACCGAAGTCAAACTTGGGCTTTTAAAACCAAATTAAGGAACCAAGTGTTCCGATTTCAACCCGAACACTTCCAAATCCCTAACCAACCATCCCCGTAAGTCATAAATTAATAAAAGTACATACATGAAGTTTTATTTAGGGGAATGAGGTTCTAAAAGTTAAAATGACCGATTGGGTTGTTACAGCAATGGCAGTCTTCCTTCATAACAAGAATGCTGAAGGACAGATAGAAGAAGGGTACACGCCAACAGCCCACGTGCGAGGATTAGTGGAAGGGTGCTTCTCTTCGAAGTCCTTAGTTGTGACAAGACTCCTTGGAATGATGGTGCTCACCGTAGAAGGAGCAGAATCATCTACTTTACCTTTGTTTTTTGAGGAACTGGGCTTTCTAGAAGAAGAAGCCATTGTTATCAAAAGAGAGAAAAGGGTTTTTACTGAAGAAGAAGATTTGGGAAAGTTGAATACAATTATGAGTTAAGCAAAGAGAGTTCGTGAGAGTTTGGAAAGTTATGAAGCGTAAAAGGAGAAGTTTGATGCGCATAAGTAAAGGAATAGGCGTCTAAAATCGTGGCCATAATTACCTCTATAATGGGCAAACGTGATGCTGAATCATGGGATGACGCGTGTTCGGGGCAATAAATACAAAGAGGCGTGCGTCTAATCAACCGACAGAAACGTTTCAGAGAGGGTCAGAGAATTTTTCTCCAAAAAAGGTATCTCTACCAACTTTCCGGTGATACAAAGTTATGCTGCTAGAAAGCAGGGGGACTATCTGTATAGGGTAAAATATGTTCATATTTAATGATAGCATGAGAAAACGACATGTGGAGCCGAAGACAGAAGATAGCCGGGTCCGCAAGCAACGATCTCGTTTGTGATCGGAGAGAATGATAATCATAAAGGCGAAATAAATGCCTATCATCCGGTAATATTTAGTGGAGAATATTCTACAGCATTAAACATATGGTACGTTATAGAGAATATGGCATTCACTGCCTACTGTTACACATTCTTCAATGACCCTCATAATTGTCATTAAAGAGGGGCTTGATCCTAGGACCTTATTCCCTAAGTGTAACTATAAATAGTGAGCTCTATAATTATTGTAAAGGATACGAATTTTCTGACAAACATATATTATACTTTGTTCAAAGCTCAATACAATTTTATCCTTTTGTTTATTTATATTGTTATTACTGCCTCCGCAAGCCCTGCTCCCGGAACCACGATTTCTGCTATTTTACTTCAACTTCAAGGCTAAGTCTTACATTTCTGTCTAGTTTATTTATCATTTTTGGATCAAATCGATTCACTGATCTATAAACCACATATAAATTCAATTGTACTGTTTTACGGGCAAACAGTAATACACTCTCCAAATTATTTTTAAAATGTGCCACATGGCAATCTACATGAATATTTGTTTATCTTAATATAAAAACAGACTTAATTAAGAGTTTAATACTCTTTTTTTTGGTAAGTAAATGATTTTATTTCCCAAGTAAATATTTACAGCTCAAGACAAACAGAAAAAAAGGGAGGTCGCACTGGAAGATAGATAGCAATCTCATCTTCCAGGTAACTAAACCAACAGAAATACTTAAGACTCTATAACTACCAATCTCCTAGCCTTGCTAATGATCAGCATACATAGCCAGTTTTGCTACTTAGGGATAATGATTGAGTTCTTGCAACTTCTTTGCCAATCGACTTTTCATACTACCTCTAATGTGAACTTCTTGTAAAATCAGCCTTGTAATAACATCTGCATTCCTCTGTTTATTTTGAAACACTCGTAGGTTCCTTTCCCTCTATATATGGTAAACACTTCCTGCCAATGTCATTTTGTATATTTCAGCACTGGTAGCCTTTCCATTGTACTGCATCACATCCCATGATAATTCCTCATCCCAGACTCTAGGTTGCCTTTGGATATTTTTCCATTGTAGAATTTTCATCCATATCTCAGCTATGGCCTCACATTGAAATAGCAAGTGTGATATGATTTCATTCTCCTTGTTGCACATAGGGCATATTGGATTAGTGGTCACCCCCCATTTTACAAGTCTATCCCTTGTATACAACCTAACATGAGTAGCTAGTCGTAGGATAAATAGCCTTTTTGGGTTACCAAGGTTGTTGCATACCATAACCTTTTCAAAGTTGCCCCTTATTTTCTGGTACATCTTGGATATGGTGAATTCCTCCATGTTCAACAGATCTATCATGCTTAATCCAGCTTGCTCAATGTATTTCCTTGCTGCTATGATCTTCTGTATTACCCATGATGCTTGGTTGCATTTGGCTTCCCATATATGACCCACATTTACATAATACGCATGCATCCATTTTATCAAAAGTCTATCTTTTTTCTTGCATAAGTTCCACAGATGCTTGTAATGGCTGCTTTTTTCCGTAACTCCACATTTATGAAGTTAACTCCACCCGTTGTAGTAGGCTGACATAGTGTTTCCCAAGTAAGCAGAGCTTTGTTGGATCCTTATTTATCCCCAGTTCATAGAAATCTCCTGCATATTGAAGTTATCTGATTGGTAATCTTCTTTGGTAGGACAAAAACTTGGGACCAAAAGGTTTGAATGGAAAATAACACAATCTTGATAAGTTGGACCCTCCCAGCATAGGAAAGGAACTTTATAGTCCAAGTGGTAATCCTTCCTAGAATTTTGTCCAACAAGGGTTGGCATTGGGTGATGGACAGTCTCTTGGAGCTTAATGGGACTTCAAGGTATCTAAAAGGTAGCTCACCCTTTGAAAAGCCAAGCATCTCTAGAATCTATTGTTGTAAGATAGCATTAACACCTCCAAAATAGACACAGCTTTTTGCTAGGTTGGCAGTTAGCCTTGAAGCGTTTGAGAATTACGTAAAGCATCCAAAAGTAAGTTGATCGATGTTTTGTCTCCTTTGCAGAATAGCAAAAGATCATCAGCGAATCCCAGCTGAATGATTTTAGTCTTTGCACATTTAGGATGAAACTTGAAAGCAGGGTTTCTGATCATCTTTTTCAACAATCTGCTGAGATACTCCATTACTATTACAAATAGGAATGGGGACATGGGGTCACCTTGTCGCAGCCCCTTCTTTGCAGCAAATGGTTTCCCTGGCTTCCCATTTATGATTATTGAGTATGTGCTTGTTTTTAGACAAGTCATTACCCAACCTATGAACTTAGCAGGGAAGTGCAGTTGTTGCAATATTTGTTCAATGAAAACCCATTCAATGGACTCGTATGCTTATTGGAATATCTATCTTGAGCAAACATCTTGGGGAGATGCCTTTCCTACCATATCCTTTTACAAGCTCGTGGCTGAGAATGATATTATCTGTGATGACTCTTCCAGGAAAAAAACAGCTTGACTTTGATCTACCAGTGTGTCCATAACCAGTTGCAACCTTTTGGTGATGATTTTAGATATGATCTTATAGAGTACTGTGCAGCAAGAGATAGGCCTGTATTCCTTAACTGAGGATGGGTTATTTACTTTGGGTATTAGAGTCACCGAGGTGTAGTTGATAGGTTTATAGATTTGATCTGTATCAAAAAATTCAATCACTGCAGATGTAATGTCCTCCCTTACAATATCCTAGCTTTTCTTGAAGAAACATGAGTTGAAACCATCATATCATGGGGCCTTGTTGTCATCAATATCTCGCATAGCACTGAATACTTCATCTCTGCTTACAGGGGTAATGAGTGGTAGTTGTTGGTCCCAAGTGAGTCTGTTACCTTCTTCCATTACATTGTGCTGAATGCTAGGCAAGCAGGAAGCAGAGGATCCCAACAGCTTATGATAGAAGTTATGTATTTCTGTCGCAATCTCTGCCTCAGTTTGAGCTATGGAGCCATTTAGAGTATTTAATCTTCGAATCTGGTTCTGTGCCACTCTTTTCTTCATACTAGCAAAGAAGTAGGCATTGTTTGAGTCACCTAGTTGTAGTCATCAGATCCTGGACTTTTGATTTAGGATGCTTTCTTGAATCAATACCCATTTTTCAAGTTGTTCCGTTAAGTCTTTCTCTTGCTCAAACAATGTTTGCTAGTGTGCAGGATCTCTCATCTGGTGTTGTATTTCTTGCAGTAGCTTTCTACATTGATCTACTTTTCCATTTGTTTTGGAGAATTCTTTTGTATTTAGCTTTTTCATATTCACTTTGATACTTTGAAGATTTAGCCAAATGCCCTGTGCCCCTAGTTGACTCCTCTGTTCTTCCCATGTCTTTGTCACAATTGGTCTCAGGGTGCTGCACTAGGTGATTGAAGAACTTAAAAGGTCGTGATCCTTTTGCTATATATTCCTCAAGTTTGATAGCTATCGGGGAGTGATCTGAGAAGAATAGATCCATTGTTGTTGCTTCAATATGTGTTGGCTTATTTATCCAATCTCCATTGACAATGGCCCAGTAAATCTTGTTATGGATATGACTGTTCGTCCAAATATATCTCCTCTTAACTGTTTTCAGCTCAGTCATGTTATGATTCACCATGAAACTATTGAAGTCAGTCACCTCTGCTTGTTGGACAGGGTTCCTGCCGATTCTATCATCCATGGCTCTTATGGAGTTGAAATCTCCTATAATTTGTCACGACCCAAAATTCCACCACAAGGGTCGTGGTGACACTTAGTCTCTAAGACTAGGTAGGCCGATTACACTTTCATTTCGAGCCATGTTTTTTAAACATATAATTATAACAACCTCCCAAGACTGGTAATACGGAGTCACGAACTCTAACTGAATACATGCAACGATCTCAAGGATCGAATATACAATACTATTCGAATAAGAGTTGATAGTACAATATAATGGAAGGACTCCAAGGGACTGCGATGATCAAGCAGTCCTACCTTGAATCTTTGCGATCACACTCTAGTCTCTGCCCGAATCCGATATCTCCAATACCTGGCTCTGCACAAAAATGTGCAGAAGTGTAGTATGAGTACACCACAGTCGGTACCCAGTAAGTATCAAGACTAACTTCGGTAGAGTAGTGACAAGGTACAGTCAAGACACTCACTAGTCAAATAACCTGTGCAATATAGCATTCAAAAATAATAGAAAATAAATAGCAGTAATGGCAACAATAATCAACTTGTGACATAAACAGCAAGGCAACAGGAACACTATAAATATTTCTCAAACGAATAACAAACATAAGTACAGTCAATTAATCAAGTCCTTCAAAATATACATCTTTTATCTATAAGTTTTTCAAATAACAATCTTTATAATGTAATCCGTATAATTAAATATATCCCGTATATACTTCCTTCAAATAAATATCTTATGATTATATTTCTTTTAAATAAGATATCTTTCAAATATAATTCTTTCAAGTAAATAACTTTTGAATATAATTCTTTCAAATAAAAATCACCATGTGACACCTCATTTAACTTTCCTGGTGTGAGAAATATATTCAAGATATCACATCAAATTGCATGGTAGCACCTTCGTGCATTTATCGCATTAAATCCATGACTTTCTTGGTGTGAGGAATATATTCAACATATCACATCAAATGGCACGATAATACCTTCGTGCACTTATCTCATTCTCACTCAATATATATATATATATATATATTAAATTAATTGGCACGGCAACACCCTTCGTGTATTTATCTCTTTCTCACTGTGCATACATATAATAGTACTAACTAGATGGGAGAAATACCAATAACAATAAAAAAAATAAAGTGGGAGGCACATAGGAAGCAACAACGACTACAAGTCACATAAAAAACATAGGTGCATAATAAAATCTCAAGATAAAGGCATCAATGAATACACAACAAAAAGATATAACAATATAATGTATGTCTCTTGTCCTCGCCTGCACGGAAACACCCTTCGTGCCATGAACATATGATAATATAAAAATGATGACACGGCATCATCCTTCGTGCTTTTACTCTCATCATCACGTGATAATATAATTGAAATGGCACGGCATCACCCTTCGTCCTTTACACTCTCAAATGGCACTGCATCACTCTTCGTTCTTTACACTCTCAAATGGCACTGCATCACTCTTCGTTCTTTACACTCTCAAATGGCACGTCATCACCCTTTGTGATTTACACTCTCCCTCACATGATAATGTATATGAAATGGCACGACGTCACCCTTCGTGCTTTACACTCTTTCTTACAAAGCACATGTATATCATTAACAAGTAAGGTAAGAAGCATAAATAACATCATGGAGAGTGTTTAACGAAAGATAGGAAGCATAAATAACATCATGGAGAGTGTTTAACGACAACACAATACAACAATTCATATCACAATTTTCCAACCAACCAGAACCAACTCCAAAGATACAACAAAAATCAATTAATTTCAAAGCAAATAGCCCAAGGCTCTACACAACGTATATAAAACCTCAAAAACAACAACAAAGATGAAAAAATAACTCAGCATAGGACAACACCTTCTTTAAGTCTAAATTTTTGATAAATATATTAACGCCTCTTTTTAAGCTTATTTAATTAATTGCTTGCAGATGGAAATCCATAATGAAATTAATTCCAAGAATATCAAATCAAAAGACACATGGAATTCACATAAAATCCAAGTGGCAATCACCCTAATTTATCATATAAAATACAAACTCGACAAACAAGGAACGAGGCATGACAAATAAAGGATTTATTATGTCCTAATAATTTTTCAATTTAATACATAAGTGTGTTTACGAATTTAAACCGATATAATTTGCACATGTAAATCAAGTACGTACTCGTAACCTCGCGTACATGGTTTTAATCATACAATTTCCACATAAGATTCAATGCCTAAGAGAAATTTCTTCCACTCAAGGTTAGGCAAGATACTTACCTTAACGGAGTTAGGCCGATATTCCAAAATAGCATTCTTGCGCGAAATGACCTTCGGACGGATCAAATCCAAAATCCGCCCCTTAATGATACTGCAATGATCCACTACACTAAGCAGCTTCAATCTACAATAATGCAACATAATTGTACCAATATTAGCAAGATTTCCATAGTTTAGGCTATTTAGGCATTTTATCAAACACCTAGAGTGCATAAATCTCTACAACCTCCTTCAATGGAATTTCATCACCTAACAACCACCTTCCACACAAATGATTCAGCTCACAATTATCTCTAGTCCATGCACAACTTCCTTTAGCACATGCATGTCCAATAATTCACTCCCAACCTACAAATCTTATCAATTAATTCATTTTACAATCTCTACAATGGGTATTCATTTAACTTGAGAATTTATGGCTTCCAATCACCATACCATGAGTTACAATACTTAATTCATACTCATATTCCCATAATAAATCCGTACATGTAAGTCTAAAGGTGTAGGATTACCTTTTTGGAAGAAATCTTGCAAAACCCTCCTTTGAGTTCATGAAGAAATTTCTTGAAGATCTAAGTATTTTATGTGTAGATTTCATCAATACTAGTGTAGAAATAATAGAATTTCACACCAAGATAATGGGGATTGCTTACCTTGAAGAAGTGAGGAGTTGGTGGTCTTGAGAGAGCGGGGAAGAGCTCCAAAATCCGTCCAAATGAAGTGGAAAAAATAGCCCCCGAAGGTCTTATATCAAAATAGGGTCGGGTTAAAATGAAAAACCCGAATTTGTACAGCCGCGGCGTATGGGGTGCCTCGGGGCATGAGGCGGCTGTGCAAAAAGTGTCTGGAAATGACATTTCAAAATATTCTGGAATTTTCCACAGGCGCGGCGCATAGGGCGCCGCGTGGCGCGACGCGATAGTGTAAATTCTGCCAGCTTTTGGTGATTTTGTCATAACTTCTTGTAGGAATGTCCAAATGACGAATGGTTTGAAGCGTTAGAAACTAGACTCAAAGATCTTTCATTTGACAGGTTGTCCATCACATACCTTCATATATATATATATATATATATATTTGTAGATATGCTCGTCCAAAGTTTGGTCTTGTGCGTACTCATTTGGAACTTTAGTTTATCATGAAATTTCCAACTTGACTTAGACTTAAGCCTCTCCTTAGATCCCACATTACTTATAATATGCCTCGTACACTTATTATCATATTCAATTGATATCCATCATATTAATAGTCCTCGTCTGTACATAAAATAATATAATTAGCACACATCAACTTTCTAATTTCGCCAAAATGCGCCAAATTGTTCTACGGACTTCCAACTCCAGTTCCGGACATTCGCCTAAATCCAAAATCACTATACGAAACTATTGGAATCATCAAAGTTCCATTCTGGGATCATTTCCATAAAAGTCAAACTCTAATCAACTCTTTTCATTTAAGCTTCCAAAATAAGAATATATTATTCTTTCAATTAAATCTAGAATTATTTGAAAACCAAACTCGACCGCGCGCGCAAGTCATAATACATATTACGAAGCTACTCAAGGTCTTAAGCCGCTGAACGGGACGCTAATTCATAAAATGACAAGTTGTGTCATTACATAATTAGCCAAGGTTCCTGTTGTTGTTGTGCAAGAGTCCTCAAAGTATCCCACATTGCTCTTCTCTCTGATATTGTGTGTAACCCATAAACCACTGTAAGGTGGAGCATCATATTTGTATTTTTTACCCTTACGTTTCCATGCATCAGCTGATTGTAAGTGCTAAGTGACTTGAATTCAACATCTCTGGGGTTCCGCAATACCCATATTCTACCTCTTATTGCGTTTGAGTAATTGGCTTGCCAATCCTAACCATATGATGTCTTTCTGATCACTTGCTTAGCATATTGAGCTTGTACTCTATGTTCTAGTATAGCTATAATTCCTACTTTATTCTTCATGATAAACTTCATTAACTCAGTTTGCTTATAGACTTTATTCAATCCTCTGACATTCCAAGTAATGATTTTCATTGGGCTTGGTTTGGGTCGGGGGGTTTCAGCATCTCACCATCTCGACTACATTGGCCATGATCAAATTCAGCTTCTAGTTGTATGCTGCTGTCATGTACACACAGCGGGCGGAATCCATTTGTGACTTGGAGGCTATGTTCCTGCATGTTTCCATGTGCCCCTTTGTTAGCTGATTTTCCTCTGATTTCCTTCCAACCATCATTGTTCTTTTGGGTGCCTCCTTGTTGTCCTTCAGTTATTGTCATTTGCTTGTTCACCCCTTGATTGGCAGCTTCTTTATTGGCATTCATTGTTGGCCCTTTTTGTACCCAGGTAGTCTATTGCTTTGATGGTTTTGCAGGTGCTTTCTGCCTTTGGGAAGGCTCTTGGTAGCTATGTCCAACTTGCAAACAGGTGTTGCAAAACAATGGTTTCCAGTCATATAGTATCTCTCGATCAAAGATTGTACCACTAGGATCCATGGCCTTAATACTGCTAGGTAGGGGTTGTGTGACATTCATTTCAATTAGCATTCGGGCATAGGAAATTCTCTCAATTGTGATAGTGCACGCATCTATGTAAATTGATTTTCCCAGCACACTTCCAATTCTACTTATTGAGTCAATGCTCCAACAACTTAGGGGTAGGTTAGGCATTTTGACCCATAATGGAATCATCCTAATCATTTCTTCATAGAAATTGAAATCAGCCCTCCAAATTTTAGTGATTATTGGCCGGTTATTCATCATCAGTGGCCCCGAGTAAAATACTTCATCCCTTTCCTCAATGTTATTAAATTTCACTAAGAAATATCCATCGTTGTAGTAGTATACCTTTGGTTGGGTGATGTACCTCTAGTTGCTTGCTATGAATCGTTGCACTGCACCAATGGGTGGTGAATTGCCTAATACGTATAAGATTAAAGTATGCTTCTAGTGTGCAGTTTCCCTCTCCACTTCCTCTTGTTGTAGTTGAGCAACTTTTTTCCCTTCTATAATAATCGGGGCAATATAACTCAATTCCCTTCCCCTGGCAGCTAATTTGTTCTCCGTAAATAGTTTGGTCCATATCTTTGGCGCCTCTGGAATTGGAGCTGAGTTTAATTGCTTAGGTGCATTCACCTCCGGTGGACGGGGTCCAAATTCTATCGTGCTTCCTTTGTGTCATCCATTGTCACCCCTTTCTGCTTAGCATCAGATATGCTGGATCCTACAGTGCTGGCGGCTTGTGGCGATACTATTGTATTGATCGGGACTCTCGCTGGTGTTATCATAATTGCCTGTGTCGGACCTTAGATCTTAGGGCTAGGTGGAGGTTTCGCAACTGGAATTAGGGATTTTGTCGCCTGGATCCCCACATTTCCTACACCTAGTTCCTATTTCAGGATAATCGGCGCATTCCGGTTAGTTACCACCGGCTTTTTCGCTTTGGATGGTCGCCCTCTAGGCATTTCTGGCAGCCCGCGCATGTTAGTTCCCCCTAAAAAAAACTGAATATTAATAATGATTTTAATACTCTTTATTATATCATTATAAAAATTATATGGTAAAAATAAAAAAGGGGCTAGGGTTAAAACTAGTGGGTCAATTGTAAAAAACTTTTTTTCTCTTTGCTCTCATCGGAGACTTGCTCTCATCGGAGAATGGTTGCACTAATCTCTCAGTAGCGATTCTCTCCATTAATCTTCGTTCTAACCGCGATTTCATTGTCTATTCTTGCTTTCGTTCAAAAATTGAGATAAAAACTAGGGTTTCTGCTCCTAAATCGGTATAGAAGATAAACGTTTTGATAGACCTAAATTCTGAAGATTATTGAAAGAAGATAGCTACGTACACACAGATCCTATTTCCTTATTCCCTAATTTCTTGAAAGGCATTAAACCTCATACTCTACAAATATCTGAAAGGGTGTTCCTTCTTTCAAATAAATTTAGATAAGAAATGAAGGATGGATAAAACGAGAAAGATAAGAAATAAAATCAGAAATAATAAGAGAGAATTTCAGATGGATTCAAATGAAGAAATGGAAAAGAAAGGTGAAAAATGAAGAAGAAAGGCAAAAAGAAATGAGGAAGGAAGGTGAAATATAAAGAGAAAGAGGAGAAAATAAAAAGAAATATAAATTTTAAAAAAGAAGGGCTAATTAGTTGTTAGACCCATTTAATGGCTTTTTTAGCCTTCACGCGCTCTTGGGCGATTTATTACACACATAATGCCACATAAGTGACGAGGAGATTTTATTATGAAGGGGGATATAGTTCAGAGGGTTTTCAGGAACATGCGATAGTTTAAGTAAGTACTTGACAAAAGTTGTATAGGTTAGGAGAATTTTAGGGTATTAACTCTAATAATTAGCATATAATGTATATATATTAATTATATACCGATTATGTAGTAATTATACTTCAACTATACTATACATACTTAATATATCTATATGTTTATATTAAGAGTACGAAATCCCTTAGAGAAATGTCATTTCCCTTTTTTACACGTTAAAAATAGATTTCACATTGGATAAAGTTGTAATTTAGGTTGCTTTCCTAATATTTAGGATAAAATTTTCTTATTAAATCGCTCTTTATTATTTGAACTGTATATAAAATATAATATTTAGGAGTTTAAAATCAATTAAAACTTTACTTTATATAAATCCTTCTCTTATTGTCAGAAAGATTATAAATCGAGGGTTCAGTTGTCTCAAACAAACTTGTAAATATCAAAACCTTTTTAAATTCATACTTATTTTAATTCATTAATCAGATTAAATTCCATGATAATTATTTTTCTACTTAATGAGAAACAAAGAGGGACTTGCTTATGAAAGGCCTCTTCCCTCTACGATTAACTATCCCATGTAATCATTTAGAAATATTTTTACCATTTCTGATTAAAAACTATTTTTTGTAACTATAAGAATGTTTTCACATAAAAAATCCTATAATTATAGTTCTTAAAAATACTATATATAGATTTGAACAAAGCAATTAAGTTTTTTTCTTAAAACCGAAATGACACAAATTTTAATAAATGCTAAGTGTAGATAAGGACATAAATATATGAATATAATTTATTACTTGTACCAATTTCTCGAGATGTGTTATTATATGGTTATGTGTTATAATTAGGAAGTCTCTCCGATTGCTTAAGATAAATATACAAATAGTGAATGAATCATAATTAATCCAAAGGCTATAATTATTTGCTTAGGTCCTTTATCTTGTCTGTAGGTGATGAGCCTAATATCATCGGTGTTCTTTTTCTTTTATTGTTTCATTTTCCTTCAATAAATTCTAAGTATTAAAACGAGCAAGAATTTATTTGAAAGCATAATAGTTATAAAATGTTTTAACCAAGACATCTTTAGAAACTCGTTTCTAACGGAATATTTTTTATTTAAATTTTAATCCCCAGTATCGTAATATGGTAGTTTGGTAAGGAATATAATTTGTGCAAAATAAAACAGAGGAGGATATAGATCAATGAAACAAGAAACTTCTTTAAATTTTTAGTGACAACAAACAGCAGTTCTTGGGTCATATTAATGTAACGACCCGATCGATCGTTTAGAGCTATATCGCATCGTTCTGCGGTTTGAGCCCTTGAGCAGCTTCACTTCAGGTATTATGACTTATACGTGTGGTCGAAATTGAATTTCGGGAAGTTCGGAGTTGATTTGGAAAGAAAATTCTAAATTCGGAAGCTTAAGTTGGAAAAACTGACTAAGGTTTGATTTTTGAGTAAACGACCTCAAAATCGGGATTCGAAGGTTCCAATAGGTCCGTATGATGATTTCGGACTTGGACATATGTTTGGGTCGAGTATCGGGTGGCCCAGGAGTATTTCGGCGCTTAATACGAAAGGTTGGCATTTTGAAGGTTTAATAATTTTCTAAGTTTGGGTTGAAGTGGATTTTGATGTTATCGATATTCGTTTGGCATTTCGAGCCTAGAAATAGTTCTGTATGGTGATTTTGGTCTTAGAAGCGTGTCCGAACATTGATGTGGAAGTCTGTAGGTCGTTTCGGCGACAATTGGCAAAAGTTGGAAATTGGATGATTTTTGGGAAGTTTGACGGGGAGTGAAAATTTTAATATCGGGGTCGGATTCTGATTTTAGAAGTGGGATAGGTCCGTAATGTCAATTATGACTTGTGTGCAAAATTTGAGGTCAATCGGACTTGATTTGATAGATTTCGGCGTCGAATGTAGAAGTTTGAAGTTCTAAAGTTCACTAAGCTTGAATTGGGGTGCAATTCATAGTTTTGATATTGTTTGATGTGATTTGAGTCCTCGAGCAGGTTCGTGCTATGTATTGGCATTGGTTGGGGTGATTGGACATGGTTCCGGGGGCCTTGGGTGTGTTCCGGGGTGATTTTAGGCCAAGTTTGATTGATTTGCAACTGCTGGTGTTGGTGTCTGGTTTCCTTCTTCACGAACGCGAAGGGATTCACGTGTTCGCGAAGAAGGGATTTTGAGCAGATGGGATTTACCCATCGCGAACGTGATGAAGAGGCTGGGGAAGCCTACGCGAATGCGGGTTGGCAGACGCGAACGCGAAGAGGAAGGGGAGTTAGGGCCTGCCAGGCGTTAAGCCTTTGCGAACACGACTCGTGGCTTGTGAACGCAGAGGGCAGAGGTCGGAAGGCTTCGCGAACGCGATGAGGAGGTCGCGAACGCGTAAAGGAAATTGGAGGCTGTGATTTTTGGCCTTTGCGATCACGATGGTCTTGCCGCGATCGCGAAGAAGATCGGGCATGGGCAGATTTGATTAAATACGGGATTTGGCTCATTCTCTCTCATTTTTTACTTGGTTGGGCGATTTTTGGAACTTTTGAAGAGGAGATTTCATCATCTATTATGGGTTAAGTTATTTCCACTCATTGTGAGTTAAATACATGATTTGTACATGGATTTAAATATGGAAAATTGTAGAAATTTTGAGGTTTTAAGGGAAAACCTAGAAATTGGTATTTTGGATTCTTACCACGAAATTGGACATGGAATTAGGAATAAGATATATATTCAAGTTCGTAATATGATGGGTAATGATTATCTTCGAAAATATTCGGAAATCGGGTACGTGGGCCCGAGGGTTGATTTTATCAACTTTTCGAGCGGAGTTGGAAATTATTTAAATTGATTAATTATGGGTATTAGAGTATATTTTGATTGGTTTGCATATTGTTTGACTAGTTTTGGAATGATGGGCATTTGCTCTGAGGTACTGAGAGGCCTTGGAGCCAGTTATGGAACTTCGGAGTGAGGTAAGTCTCTTGTCTAACTCTGTGAGGGGGAAACTATCTCCTAGTTGATAATTATTGTTATGTGCAACTAGTTGTGGGTGTTACGTACGCACGAGGTGACGAGAGTCCGTACGTAACTAAAGCATGTTATGTCCGGGTAGACTTAGGATCCTATCTTGTGATATTTAAATTATTTGAACTCAATCTGCTGGCTTAACTAATTAAAGTTATAAGTGAATTTGAATTAGAAATAAACGTATATATATATATATATGGCGAAGCATTGACACTTTGAATTGTGGGCAAGTATTTGAGAAATGGTAAAGATTATATTCATTTTATGCTCCCGTGTTGCATTGTAAACACGTGTCTCGAATTTCGGTAAACTTCCTTCCTTTTTCTTGCGGAGTGGGCCGAACATCTCGGCAATATATAGATGCATTTATGGATCGTGTCGCACGTCCCTCGGCAGTGTATACGTTATTCTTGATTGGGCCGAATGACCTTAGCAGAATCGTGCATTATATCGCTAGTAGTCTGAATGTTCACGAGATAAACTTTCCACTGATTCCCGGCTTTTTGCATGGTATTCCTTATTTATTGATAACGATACTTGACATTTTTCGAGCTGTTACGGTAGAATACTAGATTTAGAAAATTATACTTTGAAAGAAGAAATTGGAAGATTATGTATCTTACAGATTTACCTCGTCATTTCCATATGCCTCATATTTGCTTATGTTTTATTATATTATCTTATTGGACCTTTAGTAAGTGTCGATGTCGAACCCTCGTCACTACTTCTCTGGGGTTAGGTTAGATGCGTACTGGGTACGCGTTGATTTACGTACTCATGCTGCACTTTTGCACTAAATGTGCAAGATCTGACAGGTTCATTGATGATCACCTTGGCGCGTAGGCGCACATCTTGAGAAGACTCTAGGTGAGCTGCATTTCAGGCTACGCATCGCAGTCCCTCGAGTCCCCATTGTACTATTTATTTTATTTTGTCTTACTACATTAGGGACAAATGTTGTATTATTAATATAATTCTTAGAAAATGCTCATGCACTTGTGACACCAGGTTTTGGGGATTTTCTACGGTTGTTCGTTGTGGTAATTTTGTAAATGTTTTCATTTACTATATAAATTATATTTTATATCGTTCAATTAAGGAAAATCATGTTTTCAAAATACTAAAATGTGATTAAATAGGTAAATCACTGTTGCCTTGCCTGACGGCGGTGTTAGGCGCCATCACGATATTTAGCAAATTTTGGGTCGTGACAGCTTGGTATCAGAGCATTAGGTTCACTTGGGTCTCACGAGTCATGAGCAAGTCAAGTAGAGTCTTGCGGATCGGTACGGAGATGTCTATACTTATCTTTGCGAGGCTATAGGGTTGTTAGGAGCACTTCCCTTCTTAATTCCCTCATCGTGCAGTTTGATTCCATTGAGGCTTGTGCCTTATTTCCTTCCTACTCAATCCTATGCGACGTGAAGCGCTTGTTATCAATTGGACGTAGAGTAGTGGCATTGGTACTGCAGGCGTGGTTCAGGATGTTTTCCCTGCGTGTTCGGGCAGGCTATTATCATTGCCTAGCGGAAGGATGTTCTTTTGTTCTAGCTCAGTATCTGTATTTTCCATGGTTTTGAGACTTTGCATAAATTGCTACAATGTCTATATGTTGTCATCGCACAGTGTTGGTGTAATGGTAAGGTGCTCATTTATGTGTTGAGGCAGTGAATGACTCGAAATGAGGGTTTTCAGTTCATGAATTAGAGGTTCGGCATTTGATCCAGCAGAGGAAAGGCAATCAGACTATGGATGTTCAGGTTTTGGTTTGTGGAGTAACGAGACTTGGTGTTTTCGAGCAGGTGGGATTTTCATTGTGATGCGGTGTCGCCGTCCTTGTTTGAACGCATTATGGTTCACCGGTGTTATGGTCTTCTCTGATTTTTGTCTTCGGGGCAGGGTGTTGTGAAATGGTGCGTGAGGGGTGATTGTCAGAAATAGCGGTGTGCAGCGGTTCGGAATCGAATTTGAATTTCTAATGTTGATGGCTCGAGAGAAAAATGATCTTCCTAGAGGCTTAGAGTGGGTAGTAATTCATTAATCAGGTGCTACAAATAAGGATTTGATTTGATGCAACATTGGATAACGAAGAATGAGGAAGGACACATGAGAGGTGTCTTGCGGTGGTTGAATTACTAGCAGTTCAAAGTATGAAGAGCAGAGGTCGAGGAATTGCTTTAAGGGGGCGGTTTGACCGAAGTGGGAGTGGCAGAGTAGCATATGGATTCTGAGGTAGGAAATCCACATGCCTTGAGAAAGTGTATATCGGTTTGGTAATCGTGATAGAAGGTGATTTGACCTACGTATTTTATTTGGAATGATGGTTAAACTACGGAGAAAGATTGAATATGGCAAACAGAGGAGTTTGCTTGAAATGAGGAGAGGTTTGAAGATTTGATTTTCGTTTTAGATGCAATATGACTTGAGTTTGGATGATATTGTTGAACTCTCAATTGATGTCAATAGGAAATGAACAGACTTGTACAGCTAGTGGACGAGCATGAGCTCAGGAGAAATTACGGATTACGAGGTAGTTGTACCTAGTGCAACGTCGTCAGAAGATGTCGGAAAGGAAATTCACAGGTGGGTTATCTCCTGTGAGCAGGTTAGCGGTTGCGTGATGTTGATGAAGCTTCTGCGAAGAATACTACTTGCTATCCGATAAGAGGTCGAGTGTGTGATTGTGACTAGTGATTCAAAATGTTCTTGAAAAGCTTAGCAAATGACTTCGAGAAATTTTTCGGTTAGCAGTGCGGGATCATGGTAAATAAGGAGGAGGGATCATTGTGGGCTCTACATTATGTGATGGTAGCTTAAAGCTAAGTGGGGGAGCCCCACCATCTACGATTGGATCGTGTGGTTGTCAGCTTGTGCAGCTTCTGGTTATCAGTGCATTGGTGGATTATTAATGACTAAGAAAGGGAAACGTCAAGGGTAATTCGAGCAGAGAAAGTGATAAACATGTGCTATATTCTGCCCTATCGATTCATGTTCAGGTTTTGGGAAGACTCAGGGTGTATACTTTGTAGATGTGATGTACAAGGGAAAGAATTCAGCCGGTTACTTCTTTGAGAGGGTATTCATGTCCTAGCAGAGCGTTGGAGTTTGGTTATGTTTGGGATCAGGTCAGAGTGGGTAACTCTCAACAATGGTCCTAGTGGGTTCAAGAATTAAAGTGCAGTTCCTAAAGATTTCGGGTCCGTTGTGTGGTTAAGGACCGAGTCTTCACAGTGGAGCATGAACAGAACTTGGAATGTTCTATGTCATCGTCGGGCATATGGTGCAGTATTAGAGTAAAGGAAGAAATAGCTTCGGATTCGCGGAAGGTCTTGCAAAATGGGTATACCAGATGGAGATGCTATGGTGCACTTGAAAAGGGTACGAGATGATTCATGGGTATTGAGACGATGTGGTCTAGCGATTCTGGTTACTCGAGATAAGTGCTATTATTATTATTATTATTATTATTATTATTATTATTATTATTATTATTATTATTATTATTATTATTATTATTATTATTATTATTACTATTTCTAAGTCAGGTCAAAAGTAAATTGAAAGAAGTTAGGTCGGTTAGTAATGATTGAATTGGCGTGATTGTGGCAATGGTTAGCCCCTTCGGTGTGTGAAGTCATACATATGGGTTGTAGTTGTACGTGTGGGATTGACAGCCACCATAACTTTATTAATTTGGGACGTATTGGATTCGAATGGACTTGTTGTGTGAATGGATTCCGGAAGAGTCATGGCGGTTTAGATCCTGACTTGAGGTTTGTATTTTCTACGGTTTGGAAATTCAGTTGCGTGTTGCAAAGGTTCCTAGCCAATGAAGTGTTTATCTTATTGGTAATTTAGGGGTTATGATGAATTCTTGTAATCTCGCGTAGCGGCATGATAGGTGCAGTGGGCGGCATGGAAATTGGGAGTTGAAGGTCAAGGTTGCGGTTTGGTGTTGATAGAAGGCCACGAGCTCGGATGAGCAAGGAAGAATTCAGATGTTTAGAGTAAGCTGGCGTTATCTTAGTGGCGCCTGAGAATGGTGCTATGTAGAAGAGGTAGTGTGTATTGATTTGCGGATTGTGATTCGCCTTGCAGAATTAGTACTGTTGATAGTAAGGATGTGCGGACTTTGCTACCTGGTGCAAAATGTCGTAGGAGCGTGCCCCACGGGAAAATTTTATAAGTATGGCATGTTGGCCATTTGATTGTGAAAGGTTAAAGCCAGGTATGCATGTTATAATAATATCGCTAATGTGAGAGTTTATTCCTGAGAGGCGTCCTATTCCTTGGGCGGTGGACTGTATGAGTTTGTTCTGGATTTGACGGTTGTCCTTATGTGTCATGGAAAAAGGTTATTGTGGATCTTTGGAAGGTTATTGGCCGAGTATAGTATGATCAGAATCCGTGTGAGGTCCTGTGTATCTTGTGGTGTTATGTGAGCAGGATGTCCCTCGAGGTGCAGGTCATTTGTCGCACCTCAGTTGTGCTTGGGTTTTGTGGCGTATTGCACTACCCGTCTCCCCAGAGTTGTATTTTTTGCACTTGGAGTGCTTGTGGCTGATATTCAGTATTCCGTAGGAAGATGTCACGAACCAAAATCCATTATAGGTCGTGATGGCGCCTAATACCGCTGTTAGGTAAGCCAACAGTGATTTATCAATTTAATTATTCATTTTAGTATTTTGAAATCATAATTTTCCTTAACTGAACAATATAAAATATAATTTACAGAGTAAATGAAAATATTTACACGAACCACAATAATGAATAACCTGAAGGAACCCCCAAAACCCGGTGTCACAAGTGCATGAGCATTTTCTAAAGAGTGCAGTAATAATACAACATATGTCCTGAATGTAATAAGACAGAATAAAATAAATGGTGCAATGGATACTCGGTGGATTTCGAAGCGTAGCCTTGAATGCATCTCACGTGAAGTCTCCTCAACAGGTGCACCTACGCACCAAAGTGATCATCAATGAACCTGTCAGATCCTGCACATTTAGCGCAGAAGTGCAGCATGAGTACGTAAATCAACGCGTACCTAGTAAGTATCTAGCCTAACTCCAGAGAAGTAGTGACGAGGGGTCGACATCGACACTTACTAGAGGTCCAAGTAAATAATATAATAATCCATAACATGTATGAAGTGCACGGCTATAGTGAAGTAAATCGGTAAATCTCAAAAGTTTCTAATTATTTTCTTTAAAGTATGAATTTCTCAATCATGTATTCTATCTTAATATCTACGAAAGATGTCAAGTGTCATCATCAAATAAATCGGGAGTACCATATAAAATACCGGGCATCAGTAGAGAGGTTAACTCATGAATATTCGGGCTACAAGTGATATAACGCACGATTCCGCCGAAGTCGTTTGGCCTGATCCGAAATAATGTGTACACTGCCGAGGGTCGAGCGGAACTAACCATAGATGCACCTATATACTGCCGAGGCGTTCATCCCGCTCCACAAGAAAAGGAAGGAAGTTACCGAATTACGAAACATGTGTTTACAACACCGTACGTGGGTACAAAATGGATATAATCTTTACCTTTTCTCAAATAACTTGCCCACAACTCATAGTGTTAAGGCTTGGCCTAGTATACATATAATTATTTCTAAATTAATTTCATTTATAACTTCGATTAATTAATGTCAGCAACATGAGCTCAAATAATTCAAATATTACTGGATAAGATCCTAGGTCTACCCGGGCATAAACATGCTATAGCTACATATGGACTCTCGTCACTTCATGCATACATAGCACCCACAACTAGTTGCACATAACAATAAATATCACCTAGGGGTAGTTTCCCCCTCACAAGGTTAAACATGAGACTTACCTTGCTCCGAAGTCCCATAACCGACTCTAAAGCCTTTCTAACACCTCAAATTGATGCTCGTCGCTCCAAAACTATTCAAACAAATGTGCAGACCAATCAAAATATACTCTAATACCCATAATTGATCAATTTATATTAATTTCTAACTCCGCTCGAAAAGTCTATAAAATCAACCCTCGGCCCCACGTGCTCGAAATTCAAATATTTTAGAAGATAAACTTTACCCATAACACCACGAACTCAAATATATAACTTATCCCAAATTCCATGTCCAATTTCGTGGTTAAAATCCAAAAATACCAATTCTAGGTTTTCTATCAAAATCCCGCAATTTCTACTAATTTTCATGTCGTAATCCACATACAAACTATGTATTTAACTTGTAATAGGTGGGAATCACTTACATTATGTTGCTTGATGAAAATCTCCCCTTGAAGCTCTCCAAAATCACCCCAACCAAGTGAAAATGGAAGAAAATGTGCCAAATCCCATTTTTATAAAACACCTCTGCCCAGATGACCTTCTGCTTCTGCAGCCTTTTAGCCACTTCTGCGGCTCCGCACCTGCGGACATTCCCATCGCAAGTGCGGCTTTCCATAAACCTAGTAAAGTCCGCTTTTGGGGACAAAAACCCGCTCCTGCGGTCACGCTTCTGTGGCGCCCTGATCGCCCCTGCGGTTTCGCTTATGCGGAGCCTTGACCGCTCCTGCGGTCCAGCACCAAAGGCCTAGCCCCACTTTTGCGATGCCTTCTTCGCTTCTACGGATGCGCATCTGCGCCCCCAACTTTGCATCTTCAGCCCTTCGCCTAGCTGGCCCAAGACCGCTTTTGCGACCCCCTTGGCCGCTTCTGCGGCTCCGCACCTGCGGCCAAAACCTCGCAGGTGTGGTTACAACAAATTTTCTGCCACTAGCAAATTTCACAAGGCCAAATTTAATCTGTTAACCATCCGGAATCCACCCGAGGCCCTCGGGACATTAACCGAATATACCAACGCGTCCCAAAAATAAAATACGAACTTAGTCGAGCCTTCAAATCACACCAAACAATGCTAAAATCGCGAATCGCACCCCAATTCAAGCTTAATGAACTTTAGAACTTCAAACTTCAACATACGACGCCGAAGCCTATCAAATCAGGTCCGATTGACCTCAAATTTTGCACACAAGTCATAATTGACATAACGAAGCTACTCCAAGGCTTGTAACCCCAAACAGACATTGATAACATTAAGATTAACTTCAAGTCAAACTTAAGAATTTCTTAAACTTTTAAAATACCAACCTTCCATATTAAGTGCCGAAATGCTCCCCGGTGATCTGATACTCAACCCGAATATACGCCCAAGTCTAAAATTATCATACGAACCTGTTGGAACCTTCAAATTCTAATTTTGAGGTCATTTACTCAAAAGTCATGCCTTAGTCAATTTTTTCAACTTAAATCTCCCGAAATTAAAATTTTCTTTTCAAATCCATCCCGAACTTCTCGAAATTTAATTCTGACCACCCGTACAAGTCATAATATTTGAAGTGAAGTTGTTCAGGGCCTCAAATCATCGAACAATATGCTGGAGCTCAAAACAACCGGTCGGGTTGTTACAGTAGAAGCATTATGGCTTGAGGGGTATGTCCTCATTTATTTTTGTACGTTATTTGGGTCGGGTTGCACGCCGCAACGGTATCATGTTTGGATCGGGTTGCATGCCTCAACAGTGTTATGTTGAGTACGGTTCCCTATATATGTATTCCTGCATATTATGTTCCTCATCCTCTGAGAAGGATTCATGACATCTGTTCGACCGTTTTATTAGTTACGCGAGCTGGATAATTCTTTTCCAGAGTTCATTCCTCCTTATGTGTCTTATTCGACTTGTAGCTTGTCGTCGCATTGATAGCGTCATATGAGATTTGATTCAGTGTCTGAGGTGGCTTATTGCCTGAGCAGCTGGTACTGGGTGAGACAAAAATATTAGGCCTGATATTTGTGCAATCAGATTTATATAAGGTACATTAAAGAGAAAATATCATTATTCAGTTCAGAATAAGGTAATGGTTCTTGTAAGGAGGAGAGACTCCATGAATTATTGATTTGGCAGGTAGTTATGAGTTTCTACATGTCTCTTTCGTCGTGGCAGTATTGTGAGAGTTGAAACAAGACTTATATGTGTCATGAGATGTATTGCGGACACCAAATTAGTGAAATTTTAGCTATTGTGGTCGGAGGATATTATTATGGGAAACCGACCTATATGGCACATGGTGTGATTTCAGCATAGATGCATGATCATGTTTTGGTACAGTGCATGGTGATTGGTACAATGTTCGTGTGTTAAAGACAGGCCTTATAAAGAAATTCGGAAGTTGGAACTTGGTTTTAAAGCTTGTTATCTAAGGTTATAGGGAGGATTTTCAGTCTGGCTCGAGCTAATGTATGTGGTGGCACAGGTAGGTGCACAAGGCATTGTAAAGTGATTTTGGACAACTCCGGAGCAGTTCTTGGCATGTTCGAGGACAAGCGTATGTTTAAGTGGGGGAGAATGTAACTACCCGACCGGTCGTTTTGAGCTCTAGTGCATCGTTCAGTGGTTTGAGGCCTTGATTAGCTTCCCTTCAGGTATTATAACTTGTACGTGTGGTCAGAATTGAATTTCAGGAAGTTCGAAGTTGATTTGGAAAGAAAATTCTAAATTAAGAAGCTTAAGTTGGAAAAATTGACTAAGGTTTGATTTTTGAGTAAACGACCTCGGAATTGGGATTCGAAGGTTCCAATAGGTCCGTATGTTGATTTCAGACTTGGGCATATGTTCGGGTTGAGTATCGGCTGGACCGGGAGTCTTTCAGCGCTTATTACGGAAGCTTGGCATTTTGAAGGTTTAATAATTTCCTAATTTTGGGTTGAAGAGAAATTTTATGTTATCGATGTCTGTTTGGGATTCTGAGCCTGGTAATAGTTTCTTATGGTGATTTTGGTCTTAGGAGCGTGTCCGGACGTTGATTTGGAAGTCCGTAGGTCGTCGACAATTGACAAAAGTTGGAAATTGGATGATTTTTGGAAAGTTTGACCGGGAAGAAAAATTTTGATATCCGGGTCGGATTCCGATTCTGGAAATGGGATTAGGTCCGTAATATCAATTATGACTTGTGTGCAAAATTTGAGGTCAATCGAACTTGATTTGATAGATTTCGGCATCGAATATAGAAGTTTGAAGTTCTAAAGTTCACTAAGCTTGAATTGGGGTGTGATTCGTAGTTTTGATGTTGTTTGATGTGATTTGAGGCCTCAAGCAGGTTCGTATTATGTATTGGGACTGGTTGGTGTGATTGGACGGGGTCCCGGGGGCCTCGGGTATATTCCGGGGTGGTTTCAGACCAAGTTTGGCTTATTTGCAACTATTGGTGCTGGTGTCTGGGTTTCTTCTTCGCGAACGCGAAGGGATTCACGCATTCCCGAAAAAAGGAGTTTGGGCTGCTGGGAATTTTCCTTCACGAACGCGATGAAGAGGCTGGGAAAGCCTAAGTGAATGCGGGGTGGCGGACGTGAACGCGAAGAGGAAGGGGAGCTGGGGCCTGCTAGGCATTAAGCCTTCGCGAACACGACTCATGGCTCGCGAACGCGGAGGGAAGAGGTCGGAAGGCTTTGCGAACGTGACGAGGAGGTCGCAAACGCGTAAAGGAAATTGGAGGCTGTGATTTTTGTCCTTCGCGATCGCGATGGTCTTGCCGCGATCGCGTAGAAGAAGAGCGGGCATGGGAATATTTGATTAAATACGAGATTTGGCTCACTCTCTCTCATTTTTCACTTGGTTGGGCGATTTTTGGAGCTTTTGAAGAGGAGATTTCATCATCTATTATGGGGTAAGTTATTTCCACTCATTGTGAGTTAAATACATGATTTGTACATGGATTTAAACATGGAAAATTGTAGAAATTTTAAGGTTTTAAGGGAAAACTTAGAAATTGGTATTTTGAATTCTTACCACGAAATTGGACATGGAATTAGGAATAAGATATATATTCAAGTTCGTAATATGATGGGTAATGATTATCTTCGAAAATATTCAAAAATCGGATACGTGGGCCAGAGGGTTGATTTTACCAACTTTTCGAGCGGAGTTGAAAATTATTTAAATTGATTAATTATGGATATTAGAGTATATTTTGATTGGTTTGCATATTATTTGACTAGTTTTGGACCGACGGGCATTTGGTTTGAGGTGCTGAGAGGCCTTGGAGCTGGTTATGGAACTTCGGAGCGAGGTAAGTCTCTTCTCTAACCCTGTGAGGGGGAAACTACCCCCTAGGTGATAATTATTATTATGTGCAATTAGTTGTAAGTACTACATACACACGAGGTAACGAGAGTCCGTACGTAGCTAAAGCATGTTATGTACGGGTTGACTTAGAATTTTATCATGTGATATTTAAATTATTTGAACTCATTCTGCTGACTTAACTAATTAAAGTTATAAGTGAATTTGAATTAGAAATAAACGTATATATATAATAGGCCAAGCTTTGACACTTTGAATTGTGGGCAAGTATTTGAGAAATGGTAAAGATTATATTCATTTTATGCTTCCGTGTTATATTGTAAATACGTGTCTCGAATTTCGATAAACTTCCTTCCTTTTTCTTGTGGAGCGGGTCGAACGCCTCGGCAGTATATAGATGCATCTATGGATCGTGTCGCACGTCCCTCGACAATGTACACATTATTCTTAATCGGATCGAACGACCTTGGCGGAATCGTGCGTTATATCACTAGTAGTCCGAATGTTCACGAGATAAACTTTCCGCTGATGCCCGGCTTTTTGCATGGTATTCCTTATTTATTGATAACGACACTTTAAATTTTTGAGCTGTTAAGGTAGAATACGAGATTTAGAAAATTATACTTTGGAAGAAGAAATTGAAAGATTATGTATCTTGCAGATTTACCTCGTCATTTCTATATGCCTCATATTTGCTTATATTTTATTATATTGTCTTATTGGTCCTTTAGTAAGTGTCGATATCGACCCCTCATCACTATTTCTCCGTGGTTAGGCTAGATACTTACTGGGTACGCGTTGATTTACGTACTCATGCTGCACTTCTGCACTAAATGTGCAGGATCTGACAGATTCATTGATGATCACCTTGGCGCTTAGGCGCACCTGTTGAGGAAACTTTAGGTGAGCTGCATTTCAGGCTACGCATCGCAGTCCCTTGAGCCCCCATTGTACTATTTATTTTATTATGTCTTATTACATTCGGGACAAACGTTGTATTATTATTATAATTCTTAGAAAATGCTCATGCACTTGTGATACCGGGTTTTGGGAGTTTTCTACGGTTGTTCGTTGTGGTAATTTTGTAAATATTTTCATTTATTCTATAAATTCTATTTTATATCATTTAATTAAGGAAAATCATGTTTTCAAAATACTAAAATGAGTGATTAAATTGGTAAATCACTGTTGGCTTTCCTGACGACGGTGGTAGGCGTCATCACGATCTTTAGCGGATATTAGGTCGTGACAATTATGATGAGTTGGAGTTGGATATTAACAAAAGAATTGCATACTTTGGATATTATTATGATGAGTTACCAAGACTTGAACCAAGTATTGAAGCAAGACGGAGGAAGAACCGTGAAAGTTAATCAAAATCCCTTAAAAAGATTTAACATTTATCACTTTCATGAGTTTCTTTTAAAAAAATATATTTATAACTCAAACATATGTTTTGAATATTATTTATGTTATTTTCAAAAATAATTATTTATATTATATTAAAAGAAGGGTAGTACCCTCCACTTCCAACCAAGAGGTTGTGAGTTCGAGTCACCCCAAGAGCAAGGTGGGGAGTTCTTGGAGGGAAGGATGCCGAGGGTCATTTGGAAATAGCCTCTCTACCCTAGGGTAGAGGTAAGGTCTGCGTACACACTACCCTCCCCAGACCCCACTAGTGGGATTATACTGGGTTGTTGTTGTTGTTTAAAAGAAGGGTAGTGAGGCATGAGATTAAGTCAAGTGGCATATTTAGAAAATGCCATTTGTCACTTTTAAGACATGATCTAAATAGATTTTAGACAAATCGAATATATCTGCATTATATTAAAAGGAGAGTAGTTAAGCATAAAGTTAAGTCAAGTGGCATATTAAAGACATAATCTAAATAGATTTAGATAAATCTAATAAGGATTAAGACAAATTGGATTTGATCATATTCAATTTATGGTAAAAATCAACTAGGATTGACTCGTATTTTTATGGTAAATAGATTCTGAAAGTTTTTCCAAAGCAAGAATTTCTATTTTAATAGTTATTCACTAATTAAATGATTAGTTTTCTTCTATTTCATAAATTTCATATTTTTGGAAAGATTATGCAGAGAAATACAATGATAGTAGAAATATTATTACTGCAATTACATATAATGTATTCAAACAAATAAGAAGAATAATTTTCTATGATTAATATCTCAATCGAGTGCGGTTAGTTTAAGTTTAAAAGTATAAGATAACGTTTTTTGAAAATACAGTCTAATGTAAAAAACAAAAGGATAAGATTTATATGAATTTGAAATGAGATTTATTTTTTGAAATATGACAAGAAAAATCATATTTTGGAATATAAGCAATAGAGTCAAAGTTACTATTGAAATAATTTTTAATTTATATATATGTATTATATTAAAATGAGTGCTGTAAAAATGAAAATTAAACTCAAACAAGATAATGAAAAGCCACATGAAAATATAATAATAATATTAAATAATATAATAGCAAAAATAAGGAACAATTAGAGAAAAAAATTAAAAATTAAAAATTTTATCATAAAAAAAAGAAAGATAAAACTTATTTAAATTTGAGATGAGAAATTATTTTTTATCTATTATGATAATAAAGGTCATGTTTTGGTTAAGACCACATAACTCAAGTCTAATAGATAAAATAAAAAATCAAAAAATATTAAATAATATAATAAATTAGAGTTAATATAAGAATATTTATACAAAAAAGGATTAAAAATAAAATAAAATAAATATACAATAGTTAAAAATATTGCTGACAGATTTATAACAATTTAAGAATTTCGAGTGACATTTTTAAAATAAATATTTATTTATTTCAAGATTAAAAAGTTTATATATCTATCTATATTATATTAATTTAAGGATAGTAGTGGATAATAATATTAAATAAAGTAGTAAGTTAATAAAAAGGCACATGAAAATGTGATATACTATATATTAGATAACATAATAGCAAAAGTAAGGAAAATAATTAAAAGTTTAATACTGAAAATGGAAGAAAAAGACTATTTGAATTTGAGATTAGAAAGTTCTTAAAATTATGATGAGAACGCTCAAATTATGAATACGGAAAAGGGCCAGAACTGCTCCTAAAGTATTGAATTTGGTACAAAAATATTTTCTGTCCACCTATTTGAATAAAAATACTCCTACCGTTATCTTTTTCGCTCAATATTACCCTTATTACTAAAAATAAATTCTTTTAAAAAAAGAAAATTTAATTAGCATCCATGTGTCACCATCCCATTGGCCTAACGTAAGCCATAAGCCAAATTATAATTAAACCCACGTGTAACCCGCTCGGATTGACCCGCCCCAATTTTAAAACATAACTCTCCCTGTCTCTCTCTCACCTCTACCTCTTGTATCTTTGTCATTTCGTTTTAGGGAGCATTATTTTACGAGTCTATGTCTACGACTAATTCATGAGGCAAACTCAAAATTGATTTCTCTATTAGAATAATTTTTATGGAAGGAATTATCATATTCTTCTTAATGCAAAAGGTTTAGATTCTTTTTGTTTATATAATGGGTATTTTTTATTGTATAATTTCTTTTATTTGAAATTTTTGGGGGTTTTCTTTACTATTTTTTGTCATTCCCCTGTGAAAATCTGAGGATGTTTTTACAATTTTTTTTACTGTTTATGTAATGTGTATTTTTATTTTAATTTATTTCACTATTTGTTCTATTAATATGTAAGGTTGTCTGCTCTGTGCAATGGGTATTGTGCAATTGTCATATTTCATACACAATAGAATAATTGCCAATTTTTTAGATAATTCCTTCACTAGTATTTGTTTTCTTCTTTTAAATTTATTCTGGTTATCATGGATTCAATTTTCTCGATTAGATTATTGTGCTAAATCTAGTAAAAAAAGAATTTTCTATTCATAATTTACAAGTGAGATGGGTTGTTGTTTTTGTTACTATTTCCGGTGGATTCTGCCCAAGTAGCAACGAGGAGAAGAAGGCATAGGTAGAGAGAGAGAGAGAGAGAGAGAGAGAGAGAGAGAGAGAGAGAGAGAGAGTTGTAATTTTAAATCAGAGCGAGTCAATATTCGGACGGGTTTCAGATGAGTTTAATTATATTTGGGTTGAAGTTTAAGTTAGGCAAATAAAACGGTGACATGTGAATACTAATTATTTTTTTTCTAGAATTTTCTGTTAGTAATAAGGGTAATATTGAGCCAAAAAATAACGGTAGGGGTATTTTTATTCAAATAGGTGGACGGGAGGCATTTTTGTAACAATTTTGATACTTCAGGGGCAGGTTGGGACCTTTTCCGTTATGGATAGGACCACGAAATTGAAGTCTTACTAGATACAACAACAACAACAACAACAACAACAACAACCCAGTAGAACCCCATTAATGGGGTCTGGGGAGGGTAGTGTGTACGCAGACCTTACCCCTACCTCGAAAGAGTAGAGAGGCTGTTTCCGAAAGAATTAATAAAAAATTAAAAACTTAGAAATACAAAATAAATATCTAATGCAGATACTTTATGTGAGACCCCAGGTGTTTCTCTCTTCTCTTACGTAATATACGTAACGTGGCGTGGTTATATTAGGTATGTATGATTGGGTATAGTACATTGGGAGAATAAGACTGAAAATGTGTGGTAATATCAAGGAACTAAACTAAAGCTTTAAGTCAAAGGAATCCCTTAAATAAAGGTTCATGGTTAAAGAAATGGCTCGGGTAGCACCCCGCGCGTTCGGAAGGTTTAAGTTAACTTGCACCTGTGGGATAAGAATAAGAGTGTATAATATGCTAAGAATAATGTGTTATGAGATATTATAATATCACACTGGTCACATGTTAAGTTTTGGAGTCAAGCAAGTTGCGAAATAAAGGTCGGTAAAAGTTATCGTAAATTTCTCTAATAAATTTTCTAAACTTTGGGTCAAATGTATCAGATCATTTCTCCTAATATATTAAGAGTTATGGGACCCACGACCTACCACATCGAAGGTCTACGAGTCTAGTTTGCAACCAAAGAAATATCACATCCAACCGATATTGGAGTAAATAGTTATGACTGTTTTAGCGCGGACTGTCCGAACTGAAATCGGATCGCGAACCGGGTCGGGTCAAACAAGTGGTATAAGTCGGAAAATCCGACTTTTAAGACCCCAAAACATTTCATCTTCATCCCAAAACAGTGAGAAATCTTAGGAGAGGGTTTCATGGTGTTCTTGAGTGATTAAGGTGCATTTTTAACGATTTCTATCGTTAAAGTTTGCCCCCGTGCCTAAAAGCGCATTCTCTACGCTTTGTAATCATTTTCCCCTTCTATTAGCTGTGTTTGGAGCTATTTTTGGAAGATACAAAATTATTGTTCTTTCTGGTTCTTCAGGATTTATACTTGGTTTGTCAAGGTAATCATCTTGGGACTCTTTTATGATCGTTTTTACAAAGTTCTACGGGCGTTTCGTCAAGTTAGGGTCATATGGCAAATCTGCCGATTTAAACTCATTTATGAACTGTTTATAGGTGCGTATAAGCTACATATATATAGTGGTTTCGAAGCTTAGGA
>AWOL01S0060951.1:1345-12501 GCA_000715115.1 Nicotiana otophora
AGATTCTTTGTTGTTGATAATCTATAAAGATGCTTGAAAGTAAAAGTAGTGAGTTGGGATATAAAGTGTGAACACCGTGCCAAGAATGAAAGTTATATTTGTGGCCAATAGCGCTAATGAAATGAAATGATGTGTGAAATATTATGAAATGAGCCCTGATTCAACTATTCTAAATTGACTCCGAAAATAGAATTATCCAAAAGCTTTTGTATTCAAGTAATACCCAAATGTGGTTGTTCTAACTAATTCTATTCCCGGTAGGTATTTCCAATGTGTTTTAAGACTTTAAATATTTATGAGTTGAAATTGTGTATTTCCCTTTTGGGGAAAGGTACTTCAAGAATATTCTCTATGTTGATGTTTATAGTGATGAGCCTCCAAATTAATGAAATGAAAGTATGGAATACGAGATACGGAATAATATGTATGGAAAAAGGTATCCAATGAAATAATGATGTTGTAAATAGTTGAAAGTACTAATGAAGTGATAGTATGAACATGAAATGTGGTGGTTTTCCTGAATGGAATTTATGAGGTGTTGTATGTCCCAATGGTTTCAACTTTAGTTGTATGCTTCTAAAATAATGTATGTAAATTTCTTCGATGTCAATTCATCAAGAATCATGAACTTAGCTAATGACCTCAAGATGTCAAGTGAGTTAATAACGACATGAAAGGGAGATGTCCTATGCTAAATGATGATGAAGCTTAAAAAAAGAAATTGGGCTCATGTGCCATTGAAATTGACTTATGGATTCACTATGGATGTGCTAATGTAATGAGCTATGTTTATAAATGATGAGAATGAACATGAAGTGTTACAATGATCCGGGAACTTACGACCTTAATATAATGTTAATCATGTCGCTTTGAGTTTATAAATTGTTATGTTCATAATGATGCGTTATGAACCCTATGGACGGGCTATGAAATGCATATGTGTATAATATGTGAACCGTATGGACGGGCTATGAAATGCATATGTGTATAATATCATATGAATGAACACTGTGAACGGTCTATGAAACGCAGAAGTGTATTGTGTAAGTAAACATTGCGAACAGTCTGTGAAATGCACAGGTGTATTGCGTAAGTAAACACTATGAATGGTCTATGAAACGCACCGGTGTATTGTGTAAGTAAACACTCTGAACGTTCTATGAAACGCACAGGTGTATTGTGTAGGTAAACACTATGAACGGTCTATGAAATGCACAGGTGTATTGTATGGTATATTTGAATCCTGCGAACGGTCTATGAACGCACAGTTTTATTGTGTAAGTAAATCCTATGAACGGTCTATGAAATGCATAGGTGTATCGTGTATTAAATCCTATGAACGGTTTATGAAACGCATAGGTGTATTGTGTGTGGAATCCTATGAACGGTCTATGTATAATATGATATGTGAACACTAAGGACGGTCTATGAAATGTATAAGGGTAAGATAAGAGAGGGATATGGACGGTCTAGTAAGACGCATTATTAACGCATACATTATGTGCCATTTTCATTGGCCTTGTTTGTACATGTTGTTTCAAACTTTATATTATGTATTCCACGTATAGTTTATATGGCTCAGTTAATCCTAAAAGAAGTTTAAAACGATGTAAGCATAACGAGACTTGCAAATGTGAATCTATGGGACGTTTCATAGTTTTTGATGTACTTCATATGACTCTTATTGAATTACAATGATTTCATATGTTGTTTTATTTTCCTTACATGTGAGTACTATTTCACATGTACTCACGTCCCTTTTGCCAGGGGTGCTGCATCTTTTAATAGATGCAAGTATACTTCTATAGGATGATATGGATCTTTGATAGGAATCTTCTGTGCAGCAAATTATGGTGAGCCTGCTACAATTCTAATGGGCATTTGAGTCTAGTTGGTTTTATGTACTAAGGTATCTATTGTCATAGAAGCTCCATGTACATTGTGGGTCATGTACTTAAGTTTTGAGTTTCGTCATGTATTTATGTGCATAGTATTTACAGCTATTTACAAAGATGTGTAACCATCATGAGAAAGACATTTACGGGCCATTGAGCAAAATGTATTCAATATAAAAGTCAAGATCTAATCATGTTTTGATAAATCATGCATGAGTTATGATGGGATGTTGATGTAACATAGGCTTGCTCGACTGGGTTCACCCGGTTGAGCGTCGGTCACGCTCTCCAAGTTTGAGGCTTGACAAACTTAGTATCAGAGCATGGTTTAGGAGTTGTGTTAGTAGAATCCCTCTTATCGTGTGTTACCATCCACACTTATAATAGGGAGGCTACAACAACATTTAGGGAATGTTTCTCTTCTTCTATCCTCAATCATGCGTTAAGTTTCAGAGTTAGTCTCCGAGTTCCCTTCTTAATATCAAGGAATGTTTGCACATCGCGCTATGAAATGATAAAGGCCTAAGGATCAAAGAAATAATGCACATGACAGGCACAATGCGTGAGGTGCCTAATTGTCCTCGTAATGGAGGAAGGAAAAGTCAAGGATACGACCAAGGTAAGCAAGGTCATACAGTTAGCCTCGAGAGTCATGGTTGTTGATTTCATGTATATGGTGCAATGTGGTGTTATCTATATATTGTTTAGGATTAATTTCTAGGATTCTCTGACTGGTGGATAGGCATAGTTACAGGGGAGACTCTATCGAAAGTTCTGTAACACTTTGGAGTTAGTCAAATTTGGGGGCTTGAAATGTTTGAAAGAAGAGTCGAGTTATGTTAGGTATTCGAGCGAACTCCACTCCTCATTCGAGGACGAATGATCCTAAGTGGGGAAGAATGTAAAGCCCCGTTAAAATTTTCCTAATGATTTAAGATTTTAAAGTGATCCAACGGTATTCGAGAATAATGTATTCGAGTATTAAATGAGACCCATGGGATAGAACCACATCATTTTGAAATGAAAATATATGTTTAAGGTGTGTTGTAACATACTAAGGAGTTTTGTGAATGGCAAGAACTTGTGTGGAACAACTTTGATAGATTAAGTGGAAAGGATGTCTCAATTCTCACAACATCCTATTTCAAACGCATGCTGGTACCAATCTATAGAGACTTAGGAGGTGATCTACCTATAAAATTAAAGCCCTTTGCGTCTAGTTTCCAACACATCAAACCGTTCATCATTTGGATATTTCTACTGAAAGGTATGGACATTTTACTGAACCTATGTCATATGCACGCAGATGTGCGGCCGCACATATTTGGGAGTTTCTGCCTTGTGTGCGCGGCCACTTGCCCAGGTGCGCGGCCGCGCACGTAGGAGCCCATTAAATAACCCCAAGGCCGGCTAGAGAGAGGGGTTAAGTTATTTTAGAGCTAAAACGTGATATTTTGAGAGTGAGAGTGTGCCCTAGAGTGGGAGAGTGATTATCAACAAATTGTCCTTCGATTCTTGCTCAAATATTTGAAGATTAGCAATCAAATTTCAAAAGATCTTAACTCAAGAGGTAAGATTCAAACCCCTAGTCTTCAATTTTAAGTTTGATGTAAAAGATGGATGATTGGGAGTATTATTCTTGGGTGTAAGAGTATTGTATCTATATGCTTGTCCCAATAAGGTTTGTGGGAAGATTGTTGAGCTCAAATAAGTAAAGATTGGGTTGTGGAATGAAAGAAATCTTGTAGAAGAATCTTGTAGCCAAATTTGCACACCTAGTATTTGATAAAATGCTCAAATGAGCTAAAACCACGAATATCTTCCCAATTTGTTTTCAATTTTGTAATGTCTCAAAATAGATTAGTATTGCTAGAATTTTCGGAACGTTGTGGTAATTTAAGGAAAGCTCAAGGCGAGGTATGTTGGCTAAACTTCGTTCCTATAATTGAATTCCATGATGTTATTGTAAGTCCCGAGTTATTCTTTATAAATCAACTATTCTGAATAAGCTTGTAGTTTAGCCAACATACCTGAAATTCGCCCCTTAATGATACTACAGTGATCGACTAAACTAAGAAACTTCAATCTACAATAACAACATCCAATGGGAACAACATTAGTAACAAATTCCATAGTTTAGGCCATTTAGGCATTTTATCAAACACCTAGTAGGCATGAATCTCTACATCTCTTAACCATGGAATTAGTTCATCCAACTACTATCATTTACCAACAATTTATCCCACCATCATTCTTAAATAATTCATACCTTCTAACATCACATAAATGACCATCCATCCACACCCAACCAACAAAATCCCATCAAATAATCACCTTTCAATCTCTACAATAGTTATGTATATAAATTGGGAACTTATGGCTTCCAATCACCACACCATAAGTTCTAATACATAATTCACACTCATGTTCCCATAATATATCCATACATGTAAGTGTAAAGGTGTAGGATTACCTTTTGGAAGAAATCTTGCAAAACCCTCCTTTGAGTTCTTGAAGATCTAAGTATTTTATGTGTAGATTTCATCAATACTAGTGTAGAAATGATGGAATTGCACACCAAGATAATAGGGATTGCTTGCCTTGAAGAAGAGGGGAGTTTGCGGTCTTGAGAAAGTGGAGAAGAGCTCCAAAATTCGTCCAAGTAAAGTGGGGAAAATGAACCCCGAAATTTGGGTTTCGGATGCCGCTCCGGATGCTATGGCAGTACATCGCTACCAGCCCTTCTTTTGGATGCGACCTCGAATTCTTCACATCCGCAGTTCACTCCTCTGCCAGCCTTTGGTAGTTTGGTCATCACTTCTCGTAGAAATGTCCAAATGACAAACGGTTTGAAGATTTAGAAACTAGACTTAGAGGGCTTTAATTGGATAGGTGTATCGCAACCTAAATCTTTATATTGAGGTATCTGTATTCGTTTGAAGTCAGGTCTTGTGCTAATTGAGACATCCTTTCCACTTAATATATCCAACTTGTTCCACATAAATTCTTACCATTCACAAAACTCCTTATTAGGTTGCAACACACCTTAAATATATATTTTCTTTTAAAAATGATGTGGTCCTATTCCATAGGTATCTTTAATACTCGAATACGGTATCCTCAAATACCGCTGGCACACTTTAAAATCTTAAATCATAGGAAATTTTTAACGAGGCCTTACACAATACACCTGTGCATTACATAGATCGTTCACATTGTTTACTTACACAATACACCTGTGTGTTTCATAGACCGCTCACATGATTCACATATACCATACAATACACATGTGCATTTCATAGTCCGTTCACAGTGTTGATTAAATATTATATTATATTATACACCTATATGTGTAACTACCCGGCCGGTCGTTTCGAGAGTTATAGCCTTGTTTCCCTCATTTCTGCTTCTTGTGTCCTTCAACTATATTATGATATACCGGGTTAGTTGGTTCGGGTCCGGAGTGTTTTCGGAGTGAATTGAGACACTTAGTCTCTAAAGTAGAAGCTTAAGTTGGAAAAGTCAATCGAATATTAACTTATGTGTAAACGATCTTGGATTTGAATTTTGAGGGTTCCGTTAGATCCGTTAGGTGATTTTGGACTTAGGAGTGCATCCGGAATATGATTTGGAGTAGTGGAATTAGGCTTGAATTGGCGAAAGTTGGATATTTGGCGATTTTGGTCGGCAGTGGAAAATTTGATACTTCCGTAAACTGGAGTAGGTTCATGGTGTCATTTGTGACGTGTGTGTGAAATTGTGAGGTCATTTGGACATGGTTTGGTAGGTTTCGGCATCATTTGTGGAATTCAGAAGTTTAGAAGTTCTTAGGCTTGAATCCGGGGGTAATTTGGTGTTTTGATGTTTTTTTGAGTATTCCAAGGCTCGACTAGGTTCGTAGGATCTTATGGGATGTGTTGGTATGTTTGGTCGAGGTCCCGAGGGCTTCGAGGTGGTTCCGGGTGATTAACAGGAGGTTTGGAATTTGGAAATACAGCTGAACTGCTGCTGCTGGTGTTTTGCCGCACCTGCAGAGGGGGAGCCGCATGTGCGAGGGCTGGGGCACAGATGTGGAAAGGAGGAATTTGGCAGGCATCACAAAAATGGAGGGAGATGCGCAGGTGCGCGTCCGCAGATGCAACATTTCGTCGCAGATGCGGAACCTGGGATCTTAACTGAGTTCTGCACCTGCGATAGAAATTATGCAGGTGCGGCATCGCAGAAGCAAAAATAGGGACCGCAGGTGCGGTTTCACTGGGCAGAACGTATAAAAAGGGGACTTCGTGATTTTTTGCTCATTTTCACCATTTTCAATTCGGACTTTGGAGCTTTTAGAGTGATCTTTGAAGGGGGATTCAAGGGTTTTCACAGAGGTAAGTTACTTGATCTCTTATACTCCTAGCTATGGTGTTTTCCCATTGTTTTCTCATCTAATTAGTGGGGTTTTGAAGTGAAAACTGGGGGTTAGGGCTTGGGATTTTGGAGAGTGTAAATTGAGGATTTGAGGGACCAAATGATGTCGGATTTTGATGAATTTCATATGGTTAGACTCGTGAGTGAATGGGCTTTCGGGTTTTATGACTTTTGTTGGATTTCGAGACGTGGGATCAAGGGCCGGGTTTGAGTCAATTTCGGATTTTGAATCTAATTTGATAGTTTCCTTGTGGAATTGACCCCTTTAGNAAGGGCCGGGTTTGAGTCAATTTCGGATTTTGAATCTAATTTGATAGTTTCCTTGTGGAATTGACCCCTTTTGCCTATATTAATCGTATTGTATTGCTTGTGGCTAGATTCGGGACGTTTGGCGGCCGATTTGAGAGGCAAATTCATCGCGGAGTAGGATTTTTCTTTGTTGGAGGTAAGTAACGCTTTCAAACTTGGTTCTAAGGGTTCGAAACCCCAAGTTATGGGTTATATGATTGGCATTGAGGTGATGTACATGTCATGTGATGGGCATGCGGGCGTGCACTATGAGAATTGTAACCTGGGTGATTCCATGGCACCTTGTAGTGACTTTATCCTATTGATATCAATGTTTTCATCATGTGATAAAAGTAGTTGAGCTGTAAATCATGCTAGATATCATGTTTAGGCTTTGTACCGGTATTGTTTGGACCCTTAGCGGGCGTTTCTTCCTATCATCTTACTAGTTTTCATTTACTATTTCATAATCAGTCATGATCATGCATTTCTATATGATATCTCGATCTCATTTATATATTGGTTCATCATATCAATGTTCTAGGTTGTTTTCATGACATTGTGAGCCCGTGGTGAGACTGGAGAGGTTGATGACTGAGTGAGGCCGAGTGCGTGGTTATGAGTTATAGTTATGGGATCGGGCTGCACGTTGCAGCGGTTATATTGCAGATTATTATAACGTTTGGGCTGTAAGAGCCCCTCCAGAGTCTGTAACACACCCCTAGTGAGCGCGGATGATATTATTGAGGAATGGATTTTCCTGGACATCGATTTGTCCAAAGTACTTGATACCTGGAGATGGATTTCTCTACAGGGTTGGATTGCCCTTTTTCCTCGTTATTAGTGACTTATAGTCAGTGTTACATATGTTTTGGGATGGATCTCCCTCGGCCGGATGGCCATATACAGTACCGAGTGGTTGAATACTTGAGAGTGAAGCACATGGTGCATTTCATACAATCTATGCATTGGCATGTAGAGATAGGCGCGTTATATACCTTACACTATTCATATATGTATTTCCTTTACTGTTGAGCTGTATATTTGACTTGAAAGCATGCATACATTTTTGCATATTTATTTTTGTTATACTTGTTGAGGTTGAGTTCGTCACTACCTTTCAGTCCAAAGTTTGGACTTGTTACTTACAGAGTTGGTGTACTCACGTTACTCCCTGTACCTCGTGTGCAGATTTAGGTGATACCGGTCGTAACGACAATTGCTGATTGAGAATCCTAGAGTTTTGGAGACTATCAAGGTAGTTGCACTGCGTTCACAGGCCCTGACTCTCCTTCTTTATCTTTTTCATAGTTTTAGTGTATATCTCTAGACACTGTAGTAGACTGTATTTCCGATCTAGACGCTCATGTACTCAGTGACACCCTGGTTTTAGGGTTGGATTGTATCACTTTGGTATTTTCATATGTTTTAAATAGTTTTTCTTTGATGTTAAATGATTCCGTTAATATTTTCAAACTTATTGTTGTTGGTGTTGGGTTGTTGAGTTGAGGCTGGCCTAGTTCCACGATAGGCGCCATCATGACGGTTGATTTTGGGTCATGACAAGTTGGTATTAGAGCCTAGGTTACATAGGTCTCACGAGTCATGAGCGGGTTTGGTAGTGTCTTACGGATCGATACACAGACGTCTGTACTTATCTTCGAGAGGCTGCAGAACCCTTAGGAAATCTCACATTATTGAAATCTTGTCGTGTGAATCTGTTGATTCTGGTAACTAAACACTTGTTGTTTCATGCTCTCACAGATGGTGAGGACTCGTGCTACCAGTCAGGAGGACCATCCACCAGTACCACTAGCTAGGGCCGCGAGAGGCCGAGGCCGCGGTCGAGGCCGTGGTAGGGGCAGAGGTGCAGCCTGCACAGCAGCTGGGGTAGTACTATAGATCCACCAGTTGCCCCAGATCAGGACCAGATTCTAGTTGTTGATGCACCAGCTCAGGCACCACCTGTGCTTATTGTGATTCCAAGCCTTCAGGAGACCTTAGCTCAGACTCTCACCGCGTGTACTAGTCTTGCTTAGGCGGTCTCTGTTCCGGCCGCAACAGCCACTTTTTAGGCTGTGGGAGGTGCTCAGACTCCCGTTGCCCGCACACCAAAGCAGGTGGTACAGGGATTTCAGACACAGGAGGCACCACCAGCCCAGCCGGTTGTAGCTGCTCTAGATTATGTTATTCTTGCTATGCCTGAGGATGATCAGCATAGATTGGAGAGGTTTGGGAGACTCCAGCCTCCACCTTTCAGTGGCACAGAGAGAGAGTATGCCCAGGACTTCTAGGACAGGTGTCAGAGGATACTCTGTACAACTGGTATTCTGGAGACTTGTGGGGTCTCATTCACTACCTTTCAGTTTTCTAAGGCTGCACTCAGATGGTGGGAGACGTACGAGAGGCGTTGGCCTATTAGTGCAGCACCCGTTACTTGGCAGCAATTCTCCGCGGTCTTTTTGGAGAGGTTCGTGTCTCAGTCTCGTAGAGAGGAGCTGCGCAGGCAGTTTGAGCAGCTTCTTCAGGGTAATATGTCTGTGATGCTGTATGAGATGCGATTCTTGGAGTTGGCCCGTCATGCTATCTAGTTCGTTCCCACAGATAGGCAGAGGATCCTGAGGATTATAGATGGTCTCACTTATCAGCTGCAATTGCTTATGACTAGAGAGAGTGTGTCTGGTGCTCCTTTTGATGAGGTTGTCGACATCGCTCGTCAGGTTGATATGGTTTGCAGTCATGAGAGGGTTGAGAGGGAGGCCAAAAGGCCTGGTGGACATAGAGGATTTAGTGGTGCTCCTTTTGGGGGCCAATTATAGCACGGTAGAGGTCATCCTTTTAGGCATGTTGAGACGGCTTGCCCAATGCACCGGGGTGCATCATCCGGCCATGGGCCCCATGGTTATCAGCAGGGCCAGACATCATTCGGTGCGCTACCAGCTCAGAATTTGTCGCATGCACCATTAGCTCAGGATTCATCTGTGTCAGGACCTTCTAGTAGTTATTACAGTGCTCGGGGTTCCCTTCAATCCCCAGTGGCCGGTAGAGGTTGTTTGAGTGTGGGGATTTGGGGCATATCAAGAGGTTTTGTCCCTGCCTGATGGGAGGTTCATCTCAGCAGAGGAGTCACCCTTCGACTTTAGCAACAGTTCCTTCACCACCCGCCTAGCCAGCTAGGGGTGGAACTCAGTCAGCTAGGGGCCGCCCGAGAGGGGGAGGCCAATCAGGGGGTGGCCAGGCCCATTTTTATGCCCTCCCAGCCAGACTAAATGCCGTTGCTTCAGATGCTATGATTACAGGTATTGTTTCGATTTGCCACCGAGATGCCTCGGTATTATTTGACCCTAGGTCCACTTATTCATATGTTTTCTTATATTTCGCTCATTTTTTAGATATGCCATATGCATGTTTAGTAACATTTGTTCGTGTATCTACTCCCGTGGGTGATACTATTATCGTGGACCGTGTATATCGTTCATGTATGGTGACTATTGGGGGTCAGGAGACCCGAGTGGACCTTTTGCTGCTTAGTATGATTGATTTGGATGTGATATTGGGTATGGATTGTCTATCTCCATGTCATGCTATTTTAGATTGTCATGCTAAGACCATGACGTTGGTGATGCCGGGGTTGCCAAGGGTTGAGTGGAGCGATTCTATAGACTATGTACCTAGTAGGGGTGATTTCATATCTGAAGGCCCAATGTATGGTTGAGAAGGGTTGTCTATCCTATTTGGATTTTGTGAGGAATGTTAGTGCAAAGACCCCTACCATTGATTCTATTATGGCGGTACGTGATTTTCCGAATGTCTTTCCTGTAGACCTGCCGAGCATGCCGCTTGACAGGGATATTGACATTGGTATTGATTTGATGCTGGGCACTTAACTTGTTTCTATCCCACTGTATCGTATGGCACCGGCGGAGTTGAAGGAGTTGAAAGGAAAACTTCAGGAACTCCTTGATAAAAGGTTTTTTCGACCTAGTGTGTCACCTTGGGGTGCACTAGTTCTATTTGTAAAGAAGAAGGATGGTTCCACGAGGATGTGCATTGATTATAGGCAGTTGAATAAGATCATGGACAATAACAAGTATCCTTTGCCTCGTATTGATGATTTATTTGACCAGCTTCAGGGAGCTAGGGTGTTCTCCAAGATTGATTTAAGGTTCGGGTATCACCAGCCGAAGGTTCGGGATTCAGATATTCTTAAAACAACTTTCAGGACCTATTATGGCCATTATGAGTTCTTAGTGATGTCTTTTGGGCTGACCAATGCCCCAACAGCGTTCATGCATTTGATGAACAGTGTATTCCAGCCCTATTTGAACTCATTTGTTACTGTATTCATTGATGACATCCTGGTGTACTCTCGTAGCTAGGAGGAGCATGCTCAGCATCTGAGGATTGTATTACAGAGATTGAGGGAGGAGAAGCTTTATTCAAAGTTCTCTAAGTGTGAGTTTTGTCTCAGTTTAGTAGCATTCTTGGGGCATATGGTGTCCAGTGAGGGTATTCAGGTGGATCCGAAGAAGATAGAGGCGGTGCAGAGTTGGCCTAGAC
>AWOL01S0060955.1:0-49692 GCA_000715115.1 Nicotiana otophora
ATCGGTGGGGTGACAGAGGCACATGCGCGCTTGTCACTTGGAGCTGCCGAGACCACGGGGCCGGCCGACCGTGGCGACGGTTGTTGGGAGGCTGGCCAGGACGCCACGGGGCGCGTCCAAGGGGTCATGGGGCATGGCTGAAAAGCCGCCCATGACAATACACACACAATTAGAAGGGAAGGGTACGGGAAAATAATAGAGGTAGAGAGAACAAATTTGGGGGGAAGGAACGGAAAAGGGGGAGGTAGAGATAAAAAATGAGTAGCAACTTCATGACAATACGCCGTTGTTGCTATTGACCTTCTTCCGTCAAGCCAACACCACCTTCTTCGTTAACAAAGTATCGAAACTCTATTGTTAGCACCATTCTTGTTACTAAACCAACCTAAAACATCAGTAAAACTAGCCTAAACTAGTCACCAAACCAACCCCAAAACTAGCTGTAAAACGCCCATCCAATAGCCCCAAAGTAACTCCGAAAAACGGTCGAGCAACCGAATTCCGTCGAAGATCCGACGAGGCTTCAAGTCGAGGCTGCCGGTATAATTTCGCGGTCGAGTTAGCGAGGTCGTTGGTAGAGCTTCAGTCAATGTCCTGTTCACTTTCTAATTTGGTTGGCATTTTCATTGTAACACAACATTAAAGGTTGCTATCAACACGAACAAATTGTCTACGCAAAGGACCATTTCTCTGCGTCCTTTTCTTTTAGATTCTAAACTAGTTGATGAATATTTTTGTTCCATGTACCAAATGAAACCTGCTTATATATCTTTGGTACTCGCATGATACTTTGAGTTATTAGTTTCATGTTTGCATAATGAATAAATGGACGCTCTGTTCCTTGGGCCATTAGTCATTTCTGATTTCCGATTTCTTTCAGTTTTGTTGTTCCCTTCTATTTTTTAAATTGAAATTTTGTGTTCTTTATTGTTCCATATTTCATGTCCCAATAGTTTCAAGTGCCAGTGAATATTAAGATTCCATATTTAGTTTATTAGTTCATTCTTATTGCTTGAGAAAAGATGCACAAATCTTTATGTGTATGTCACGCCTCTAGCTATTTTGCGTAGTGCTCTTATGTGTTCAAGCTCTATTCAATTGTTTTGACATGCCGTTATTTGATTAAGCTTGCCTTGTAGCTAAATTGGGGGTTGATTTAGTGATTGTGGAAGTATAAATAGATCTTTGTCCTCAACAGTGTGGGTTGTAGGGTACTTTTAAGAATATAACAGATTTGAGCCTAAGGATACTGTTTGGTCATGAAAGCACTTGGGTTAAAGGGATAAATTTTATGGCCTAGAGTGATCACAAATCATATTAGTTAGCCCATTCCTTATAAATTGCTATAGTAGATTATCCAAATCCTTCTAGCTTAGTAAGATAATTGAACTTGCTAATAAATTCAATAGCTAATCATACACCTCTTTCACAAAGAACTTTCCATGCTTCTCATGGCCTCACAATGATCTCAAAGTAATTAGGCAAAATAATTCACATACTCTAGTTGCTTTAGGCACACCTAAATAAATTATCACGACTATGGGTACGGTTTTCGTGGCATGGTCACGATATGTAAATCCCAACTCAATTGCGCGTTTCACGCGACTTGACCATAACATCAATTAATTAAAATAAGCATGTTGTAAATTGCGGGTGCATTTCACGTGGCGCAACTTACAATGTGTACCCAAACGGCAAGTGTACAATATCATAACTTGTTCAAAAATAACTCCATAAATACTAAAATCGGTTAAAATTCAGTTAAAAGTGGTCAAAGGTAAAATGCATAATAGGTTTAAAACATGTAATAAATCAGATAATTAGGCCAAGTATTAATTGTTTAGCGACCGTGCTAAAATCACGGAACTCGGGAGTGCCTCACACCTTCTCCCGGATTAACAGAATTCCTTACCCGGTCTTCTGTGTTCGCGGACCATAAATCGAGTCAATTACCTCGATTTGAGATTTTAAAATAAACCGGTGACTTAGGACACCATAATAATTATTTCAATTTGCGACTCTGAGTTAAATAAATAATCTCATTTCGAATAATGTCACTAATTAGAAAAATTCTCGTATCCGTCGGAAAAAAGGAGGTGTGTCAGCTCTGGCGACTCTACTGCGGATCGAACCCAGAATCTCTGGTTCAGGGTTCAGAATTCGAGCTTAGAATAACTATTATACTTGGATTTTGTTTATTATCTGATTTTTATGAGTTTGCGCCTAATGGGCTAAATGCCGCTTTTTACCGCTTTGATATTGTTTGAACTGTATATAAAACTGTTAGGATACATTCCTTCTCTCTGAGTCTTCTAAATCTTCTGGGAAGCGTGCGCTTCGCGTGGCTTATTTTCTGTTAGGGTCATACCTTAATTTTAGAATGAGAATCGAACAAGTTGCAAAGCCGGCGAAGCTTCTGTATTCTCGGTACGCTGCTCCCCTCGGCTCGCGCTTTCCGCTTGGGTAAGCCAGGTCTATAACAATACACCCTGATTTTAAACTTAGAATGACATAGCCTCATGCTGAATCCCTAGTAGGTACGTTTGTTTGCATCACGTGCATTTGACTTTGAGGACTCAACATATGGGTTGGGTCCATCTAGGACAGGTGTACCCAAAATTAAAAGACCATCCTGATGCATCTTACGTGCTACTTTCGCATCTGATTGTTTCGGCTTGCATGTTGACTAGCTTCTAGAATAGGGAAAGAAAATTAAAAAAATAAAGGAAAGAGTGAGAAGTAGGTATTTTAAAAATTCCGAAACTCCGCCGAAAGTTTGAAAAAAAAGAGAAAGAAAATAAGCCAATGTTTTTAAAAAGTCATGCTTCCCCAGTTCCGTCAAAACTGGCCGAACTACGCGGGTCTGATTCTCACCGGATGCGAGATACGCAGGCAAACCTCATCGGTTATGGTCTCAATTTTCAAAAATCCAAAAATATTTTCTTTTAATTCCTTGTTTAGAAGTCTTTCCTTAGAAAATTCCAAATACAAAAGAAAAATTAAAACCAATAATATTTTCTTCCTTTATAAAAGTCTTTCATTCAAAAAACAAATTAACTAAAATTCAAAGTATATATATATATATATTTCCTTTTAGAAGTCTTTCTCCCAAAAATCAAAAACAAAAAAATAAAAAAAAATAAAAGCCAAAAAATATTTTTCTTTCTTATGTAGAAGTTCTTCTTTCGAAAAAAAATTAAAAACATAATAAATCAAATTCCAAAAATATTTTCTTTCTTCTTTATAAGTCTTTCTTTCGGAAATTAAAAAAAAATCAAAATTCAAAAATAGTTAGTTTATTTACTTTATTTCTGATCTTCCCGAACTACGCAAGATCTGATTAATGTTCCCACATGATACGTAGGCAACCCACATCAGGTTTGATCGAATGGTTTGAACAAAAACAAAAAAAGAGAGAAAGGAAAAGAAAAACAAAGAGAAAAAAAGAGAGTGTTTATTCTAACATGCTTGTTGTTTTGAAATAAAAGCTAGTTAAATGTGGTCGGTTTGTTGGTTTGCAATGGCGAGTTATAAAAATAATCCAAGATCCCTCGGAAATAAAAGCATATTCTCAACCAATGGAGCAAACACCACTGTTGTCGATCCGAGGTCACGAAAAGCAAGTAGGCAAGTTGGCGGTGAAAATAAAAATCGAGGCAAATGTGGGGTTGACTTTACTAAATTTGAGCAATAGGACATGGCCTGCTCGGGATGATTTGATGATGAGGAGACATGAGAATTCTTCCAAGTCCTTTAGTAAATTAGTTGCTTTGAAATTTCCCATGTCGTCAGTCCTGAGATCCGACAACCAATATTGGGAATACTTTTATCAAAAAGCCAAAATTTAAGTGCTGAATCAGAAGGAATATAAGGGTTGAAAATCGTAGTATTACTGATATGCAAATTTGTGGCTAAGATGTCGCTTAGTAACTGAAAAGTCACTCCTCTTTTAGCTATGGTAGCTTATTTTATCATTTTTTCTTCTTCTTTTTGTGTTATCGGACCCTGCTATCCTTTATTCAATAAAACACAGTCAGTCATATTGTGTCCATTTTGTGCATAGTTCTTCACCCTAGTTCTAGTGACATGACATGCATGCAGAAATTTTGGCCAGATCTTAGAAAACTGATTTAGTCTCGAATTAGATAAGTGAGAAAGAGACACTTTTGAAGATGAATAAAGACATACAACATTTGAAAATAAGCATGAGCCAAGTTTACATTGAACCAAAGCAGTCATGCTCATGGAAGTTAAGGATCTCTACATTTTGAATCATTTGAGAAGATCGGGCTTAAGGATGATTGGACGGGTTGAATTATGTTTAGCACTAAGAGATATAAAGTGTTTTTCAAAAGAATGTGTATTCCAGATAACTTGAAATGGATCAGTTAGTGGCAAAATGCATCTTCTATATCAAGGCAAAATCCAAAAGAAAGTCACCCAAATTGACAAGGGTCATTCACTGCGAGGAAAGTATTGCTCATATAGCTTTACACTGAAAAAGACCCAGAAAGCAACATGTCCATCAATGTCATGTTTGTGAAGGGCTAACATGATTGTCATTCTCAAGGCTAGGAGGCCCTTTTTCTGCTACCCAAACACTTTATACACTTTGTTACCTCTTTTGAGCATGTTTTATTTTCTTTGACCACCCTCTTTTGGAATCAAGTTTAGAGTCAAAAGTCCAAAAAAAATAAAATATAAAACAAAAATAAAAAGAAAAGTTCATGCCCCAAGAGTACAAACTCGGGCAACTCTTAGAAAGTTCAAGTGAAAAAAGTAAAAAAACAAAAACACAAAAGAACAGTCAAAGGTCCATGCCCTCAGTAAATAAAGGCTAGGGCAACTTGTTTTGAAAACCAAAAAAAAAGAAAAGAAAAAAAGAGACAAAGAAAAAGAACGAAAGATGAAAACAAAATAGTTAGGTCAGATGTATGAACTACGTTAAACCTGATTCTTTTAAAAAGGATACGTAGGCAACCTTACACGGTTCGGTCCAACCAAATAAGAATTCAGAAGAAAACAAAATCCAAATTTTCTCAGTATCTAAAACTGGGGCATGAGTTTTGTTTTAGTTTTTTTAAAGAGTCGATTCCAAGAGTTGTAAGTGTACAACCCATCATATTGAGTCTACTTGAAGCTTTCATGTCGTCCTTTCTTTCCAACCCTATCCAAAAACCTTCCTAATAAGACCTCCCGATAAGCCTTCAAGAATGTCAAGAGAAACATGCAATGAGCAATGGTTGTCACGCGACATAGGACACTGTCAAGTTACTCACACAAGAAAGAAAAAGAAAAAGAAAAAGAAAGAAGAAAGAAGAAAAAATGAGAGAGTCTTACTAGTGAAACCCCTCACGGGCACTGTAAGATGACGGTAAGTAGAGATAAAGAAATGAGAGAGACTTGTTGGTGAAAATCCCTCGGGGCATCACTAGTCGAAAGTGAGTCGTGAAGCTGATGCAAAGAATTGGCACAAACAAGCCCGGCTTTAAAGGTCATAGGAATGGTAAAAGAAAAGATTAGATCAGTTTGATAGATCAAGCCGTTGAGTCCAAAATGCATGTCATGATCATTAAGGCTAGTTATGGAAAAACAATCTTCCTTCTGTCCTTACCGACAGGGGCATTTCTTGTTAATATTATTTCTTTGCATCATTGTGTCATTTATTCTGAGTCAGTCCTTGTCAAAACAAGCAAGAAATGATTTCAAAATCTGCTACCAGTTTTTCAGTTGCACAAAGTAAATTTGGCCAGCGCACTCAGTTGTTACAGTCAACATACCTTGAGAATTCATGCAAAGGCTACCCACCAAAAGACTCTTGTCAGCCTACTTGGCTAAAGCAAGCAAAGATAACCTCAAGGTTATTCAGGGATTCTATGTAGTACCGAACAAGGACTATGAAGTATGCACATCGTGCAAAAGGCACTTATCAGTTGTGATTCTCTCTGACAGACAAATTGCTCCAAAAGCAAAATCCATTCAAGATATCAGAAAAGGTCATCTAAGAAAAGAAATCTCTTTATTGAGATAAGGCTGATTGAGCCACAAAACACAAATGGCATTGGGAGCGAAACAATCAGGGTTAATACAGAAAGTAAATGTCCCTTGAAAGCAACAACAGAGTCTCCCAGCAGTGCATCCAACTACCAATACAGTCGGTCTTCCAAAGATTGGATGATTTCAAAGCCAAGTTGCCTAAGACTCAAGGCCACAAAATGACCACCACTTTCAAAACTGACAAACTTTTCTTTGTTTGAAACATGAACAAAGTAGTGTAAGGAAAGTGGTTCAAGAAAAAAAAAGATTAAAAAAAAAGAAGAAGAAGAGAAGAGCCGACAAAGAAAAGTTGCTCAAATCTTTGCCTTTATTTATCTTGCTAGTGTGTATAAAATCTTGCCATTGCTCTTCACATTTTTCCTCCTAGGGTAATACATCCTAGTTTGATGGATTTTCCTCCCAATAAAAAGTCTTAGTATGATGAACCTTTCTCCTAAGATAGAAGTCTTAGTCTGACGAATCTTTCTCCTAAGATAAATAAAACCTAGTCTGATGAATTTTCTCCTAGGATAGAAGTCTTAGTCTAATGAATCTTTCTCCTAAGATATATATATATATATATATATAACCTAATCTGATTAATCTTTATCCTAGGATAGACGTCTTAGTCTGATGAATCTTTCTCCTAAGATAAGAAAACCTAGTCTGATAAATTTTCTACTAGGATAGAAATCTTAGTCTAATCTTTCTTCTAAGATAATTAAGAAAACCTAGTCTGATGAATTTTCTCCTAGGATAGAAATCTTAGTCTGATGAATCTTTCTCCTAAGATAACCAAAAAATAATAATTTAAAAACTAAAACATTTATTAGTCTAATGAATCTTTCTCCTAAGATAACAAAACAAAAACCTAGTCTGATGAACTTTCTCTTAGGATCGAAGTCTTAGCCTGATAAAATTTTATCCTAAGATAAAAAAACCTAGTCTGATGAACTTTCTCATAGGATAGACGTCTTAGTCTGATGAATCTTTCTCCTAAGATAACAAAACAAAAACCTAGTCTGATGAACTTTCTCATAGGATAGACGTCTTAGTCTGATGAATCTTTCTCCTAAGATAAAAAATCTAATCTGATGAATTTTCTCTTAGGATAATTTTAAAAAAAAGGAAGCCTAGATTTTTTTTTAAAAAAGCCCATTTGTTCATGCCCTCAGAAAATAAGCGTTGGGGCAATTTGTTTAAAAGAATGATTTTCTCAAAACAAAAATGAAAATGATTTTTCTTAAATAAAAAAAACCCAAAAATTCTTCTTCGTTCGTTGTAGCATAGGTTACACAATTCCCTAGTTTCGTTTCCCAATATAGGGGCTCTACTTTTTGGTTGATTTTACTTTAGACATAGGGACTCCACTCCCTAGTCTCCTTTTTCAACATAGGGTCTCCACTCCCTAGTTGATTTTTATTTTTAGACATAGGGTCTCCACTCCCTAGTTGATTTTTATTTTTAGACATAGGGTCTCCACTCCCTAGTTGATCTTATTTTAGACATAGGGTCTCTACTCCCTAGTTGATTTTATTTTAGATATAGGGTCTAAAATTCCTAGTCTTCTTTTCCAACCTAGGGTCTCCACTCCCTAGTTCATTTTATTTTAGACACAGAGTCTCCACTCCCTAGTCTGCTTTCCAACATAGGGTATCCACTCCCTAGTTGATTTGATCCTAAATGCAGGGTACACCACTCCCTGATATCATTGCCTATATAGGGTATACCATTCCTTGGCCACATTTTCCTAACCTAAGGTACACCAATCGTTAGTTGAGACATCTTTTTGACAATAAAGGAATACCATTAAAATAAACTAAAAAATTATCATGATCTTTCAGGGTACACCATTCCCGACCTTTTATTGCTTTCAATAAAGAAGTAGTTTAGAATTTTGTTACAATAACTCACGAAAGTTTCTTAGTGAAAACCGGGGCAGCAAAATTTTGTTCGTTTGTTTGTTTTGGTGTCTGGGAAGGTTTTACCTCGAGGCACATGGTTCGAGATGACTAAAAGAAGAAGTCTCAATTTAGAATCAAAGAAAAGAAGAAAAAAAAGTGAATCAAAATTGAAGAAGTGAATGAAACGATATGAATTGCTCAAGACATGACTGAAGTCAAGAGCATTGCATTTTCCCGTTTTATCAGAAGAAGTCGTAGAAGAATGAACTAGCACCTACAGCTAGCAAGCATCAAGGTTCAAATCAAAAGTCTGCGTAAAGAACCAATCAAGACTCAAGATCAAGCTTCAGAAGACTTATAGATAGGAATCTTGTAATTCATAGCTGATAGGCATGTTTAGTTCCTTTTGATTTTGATTTTGATGTAATAACAGGACCACGAACCGGAGCCTCGACGGAACCTCACTCGACTCTTCAACTCATCATTCCATCGTTCTCCTTGAACTACACGCGACCTGATTCCCTTATAACCCAGGATATGTAGGTTGTCCAAAATCAGGACTCGGTTGCACCCTTCCGTTTTGTTTATTTTCCTTTTTTGAATAATGGTTTGGTAAAAACTTAGTCGCATGGCTCACCTTGTCTTTGCTTGAAAACTCTTCATATTTTCAAGCAAAGAGAGGCATGTTGTGAGCACCTAATTTTTTATCATACTTGAATTTTTAACTACTGTTTAGTATGTAAATATTCTTTAAGTTTAATCTACGTATTTTAGCTTTTGTTTCATTTTCTTTTAATATCTTTACTTAAAAAACAAAAAATGATAAAAAGATTCACATTTAGAATACTACTTTGTTTTGATTTGCAAAAAGAAAAGAAAATTCACAAAAAAATTTATTTTCAAGCTAGCCATTTTATAATTCATTTTAGTAGTTTTTATATTTCCTAGACTAGGAATAGTTTATTAGTAATTTTAAAAAAAAGGAAGTTGATTAATAAAAGAAGATTCTTCCCAATCTTTAAATGTGGACCCCTTCACTACAATTGGACAAAATAGGCTAACAAATTCTCATGCACAATCTAATTTTACAATCACACACACACGCCAGATGCCAAGAAGGAACAAAAATATTCCTTTAGTAGGGACCACCCACGCACACTTTTATCTCAATTATTTTCTTGAAAAGCCAACAATTCAGACTACTGCATATATACACACACAATTAGAAGGAAAAGGGACGAGCAAAAAATAGAGATAGAGAGAACAAATTTGGGGGAAAGGAACGGAAAAGGGGAGGTAGAGATAGAAAATGAGTAGCATCTTCATGAAAAAACGCAGCTGCTGCTAGTGACCTTCTTTCGTCAAGTCAACACCACCTTCTTTTTTAACAAAGTGTCGAAACTCTATTGTTAGCACCATTCTCGTTACTAAACCAACCTAAAAACATCTTTTCTCTCTCCCTAAAAGGTCATGAAAACCAGTGTGTTTCTTTCGCCGGAAAACACCTCGATACACTCCTGAAACATCAGTAAAACTAGCCTAAACTAGTTACCAAACCAACTCCAAAATCAGCTGTAAAGCGCCCATCCAAATAGCCCCAAAACAACTCCGAAAAACAGTCGAGCAACCAAATTCCGTCGAAGTTCCGACGAGGCTTCCAGTCGAGGCCGCCGGTATAGTTTCGCGATCGAGTTAGCCAGGTCGTTGGTAGAGCTTCAGTCAATGTCCTGTTCGCTTTCTAATTTGGTTGGCATTTTCATTGTAATCCAACGTTAAAGGTTGCTATCAACATGAAAGGAAATTGTCTACGCTAAGGTCCATTTCTATGTGTCCTTTCCTTTTAGATTCTAAACTAGTTGATGAATTTTTTTGTTCCATGTCCCAAATGAAACAGTGGTTATATATCTTTGGTACTCGCATGATATTTTGAGTTATTAGTTTCATGTTTGCATAATGGATAAATGGACGCTCTGTTCCTTGGGCCATTAGTCATTTCTGATTTCTGATTTCTTTCTGTTTTGTTGTTCCCTTCTATTTTTTAAATTGAAATTTTGTGTCATTTATTGTTGCATATTTCATGTCCCAATAGTTTCAAGTGCCAGTGAATATTAAGATTTCATATTTATTTTATTAGTTCATTCTTATTATTTTCCTTGAGAAACGATGCACAAATCTTTATGTGTTTGTCACGCCTCTAGCTATTTTGCGTAGTGCTCTTATGTGTTCAAGCTCTATTCAATTGTTTTGACATGCCGTTATTTGATTAAGCTTGCCTTGTAGCTAAATTGGGGGTTAATTTAGTGATTGTGGAAGTGTAAATAGATCTTTGTCCTCAACAGAGTGGGTTGTATGGTACTTTTAAGAAAATAACAGATTTGAGCCTAAGGATATTGTTTGGTCATCAAAGCATTTGGGTTAAAGGGATAAATTTTATGGCCTAGACTGATCACAAATCATATTAGTTAGCCCATTCCTTATAAATTACTATAGTATATTATCCAAATCCTTTTATCTTAGTAAGATAGTTGAACTTGCTAATAAATCCAATAGCTAATCTTACACCTCTTCCACAAAGAACTTTCCATACTTCTCATGGCCTCACAATGATTTCAAAGTAATTAGGCAAAATAATTCACATACGCTAGTTGCTTTAGGCATGCATAAATAAATTATTGCGACTATGGGTACAGTTCCCGTTGCATGATCACGATACGTAAATCCCAACTCAAGTGCGCGTTTCACGCGACTTGACTACAACTTCAATTAATTAAAATAAGCATGTTGTAAATTACGGGTGCGTTTCACGTGGCGCGGCTTGCAATGTGTACCCAAACGATAAGTGTACGACATCGTAACTTGTTCAAAAGTAACTCCATAAATACTAAAAGCGGTTAAAATTCAATTAAAAGTGGTCAAAGGTAAAATGCACAATAGGTTTAAAACAGGTAATAAATCGGATAATTAGGCCAAGTATTAATTGTTAAGCGACCGTGCTAAAACTACGGAACTCGAGAGTGCCTCACTCCTTCTCCCGGGTTAATGGAATTCCTTAATTGGCGAAAGTTGAAAAGTTGAAAGATTTTGAAAAGTTTTACCGGGAGTGAACTTTTTGATAACGGGGTCGAATTCCAACTCCGGAAGTTGGAGTATGTCTGTAATATCATTTATGACTTGTGTGCAAAATTTGATGTCAATCCGACTTGATTTGATAGGGTTCGACATCGAATATAGAAGTTAAACATTTATAAGTTCATTAGGCTTTATTGTATATCTTTATTTCACTTTTGGTGTAAAGAAGCTTTAGTACAAGATGCAGATTCCCTAGTTGATCTCATCGGGTACTTGTAAATGCCACAAGACTAGTTCTTCACCACTTATTTTTGTTCATCAATCTCTAAGTTTTTGGAAGTCTTGTAACTAGGGACCTTTTCTCTCAGCACTATCTTGGCGCTGAGATTTTTCTATATATCAATGAAACCTGTTATCATTTTAAAAATAATAAGTTCATTAGGCTTGAATTGGGGTGCGATTCGTGTTTTTGATGTTGTTGGATGTGATTTAAGGCCTTGACTAAGTTCTATTGTATTTTAGGACTTGTTGGCATATTCGGACGAGGTCCCGGGGGCACCAGATGTGAATCCGATGGAAATCAGATCAAATTTGGACTTGTGCAAATATTGAAGCTCCTAGTTCTGGTGTCATCGCACTTCGGGGGGGATTGGCCGCAGGTGCGGACTCGCATGTGCGAGCAGTGGAACACAGAAGCGGAGAGGGCATTCCAGGCATGGCTTGCAGGTGCGGCAATTGTTCCGCAGAAGCGGCATCGCTTCTGCGATGGAAAAGAACGCAGGTGCGGCCAGCAGCGCATTTGCGATTTAGTCGCCGCATGCGCGCATGTGAAGGTGCAACCTGCCATCGCAGATGCTAAGTGCGATGGGATTAGTCATAACTGCACCTGCGATGGTAATTCCACAGGTGTGGAGCTGCAGATACGGCAGTAAGGTCGCAAGTGCGACATAACTGGGGAAAAAAAGGAGTTTTCGAGGGTTTGCTTCATTTTTATTTTTGTGACTTTGAGTGCTCCAATTGAGGCGAGAGTTTTAGAGGAAGAATTTGGGTAAAGATTCTTGACTCGTTTTTGATTAATTCCCATAAATCTTCTGTTTATTACACCTTTTAATTATGGCTTTGTAGTTTAAAATTGGGGAAATAGTGTAGAAGTTCTTCGACCAAGTTTTTTGGTTTTGAAAGGCTAAATGAGGTCAGATTTGGATAATTCTTGTATGGTTGGACTCGATATTGAATGGGTGTTCGAATTTTATGATTTTGGTCAGGTTCCGAGATGTGGGTACGGGTCGACTTGTTGGAGCGATTTTTCAATTCTTAGCTAAGATAATTATTTCATTATTTAAATTAGTTTCCTATAGTTATATTTATAGTATGAAGTTGTTTTGGCTAGATTTGAATCGTTTGGAATTGGAAAATTGAGGGAAAGACCTTCTAATTGATTGATTGAGCATGGTTTGAGATAAGTGACTTTTCTAACCTTCTTGGGGGGAGGGAGGGGATTCCCCTTAGAATTTGGTATTTTCGTGATAATTTGTGATATGTGAAGGCTGTGTATGCAAGGTGACGAGTGCATACACGAGCTAAATGTTGAAATTCCTATTTTTGCTATGTAGTTTCCTTTTCATGCCTTAATTGAGTTATTTAGCACGTTATAGTCATCATGTTTAGCCTCATTTCACATGTCTTCTTGTCTTATGTCCTATTTGCAACTTGCATCACATGTTTAGTTGAATTACTTGCTTTTCTTGATTTTCGTATTTATTACTTAACTGTGAAAATTCTTTACTTGAAATTGCTATCCCTGGAATATCATTTATTCAACTATTGTGTTTTGGCTTTCGTGTTATTGTTGAGGTGATTGTTTGGTTGTTTGCACGAGATTTTTACTGTGCCGTTGTTATTGTTGCACGAGGTTTCTGTCGTGCGGTTTTTATTGTTTGCATGAGGTTTCTATCGTGCGGTTGTTATTGTTGCACGAGGTTTCTGCCGTGCAGTTTTTATTGTTTGCATGAGGTTTCTGTCGTGCGGTTGTTATTGTTGCACGAGGTTTCTGTTGTGTCGTCGTAATTATTGATACACATGCGGTGGTATAAGGTCTGAGTATTGAAATACATGCATCGAGATAATGTGGGATTGATACGCGTGGCTAGTATGAGAACTACTAGAAGTCATGCAGTGTGATAAGTTGAGCTAAAACGCGGGATATTATTTCGGGAAAATAATTTCAAAAAATCAAATATAAAGACTCACGTCGTGATATAAGGGAAGACTACGAGGCGGTACCCCGGGAGTGTCCCTGTTGATATTCTTTATTTGCTGTATTGTTTGGTTCTTATTTTCCTTAACACGTAAAATTCTTGTTTTCCTTTCGTGTTGTATTAGCTTTCCTTGATTCTGTGTTGTTATTTTTCGTAAATTCTTTATTGTTCACTTCCCTGTCATTTTCATTATATCATATTATCTCTTTCCTGTTTCTTATGATCTTTAGTAGGGCCTTGACCCGACCTCGTAACTACTCTACCGAGGTTAAGCTTGACACTTATTGGATACCGTTGTGGTGTACTTATACTACGCTTCTGTACATGTTTTGTGCAGATCCAGGTACATCTTATTAGCCTCGGTATTAGTGCGTTGTGTTGCTACTTGGAGACTTCAAGGTACACCTGCTCGCGTTCGCATACCTCAGAGTCCCCTTCTACCGGGGTTTAGAGCTTATGACTTATATCTCTTCGGGTTTTGGAAAAATTGTACGTATTGAGCTTATAGTCTATTGGTGAAATTGTTGAAGTTTTGAAATTTTAAGTTTTTATTTGATGTTTTCGCATATTGTTAGGCTTACCTAATATTAGAGATTAAGTATCGTCACGATATACTACGGAGGAGATTCGGGACCGTGACAGAAATATCCTTTGCTTAATCAAAGTTCTAGTTGGCCACGGCTCCCTAAGCAAAAAAATACATCTGCAGCCGTTTCTATAACTTTTTTTCATCAAGCAAAAGTAAACAATAATACACAAATGATCATGAAGCACCAAAATGACCACCGCCCATTCTCAAAAAATCGAGAAGAACAATAACTTCGTTCCTTTTCCTTTTTAAATATTTAATTATTATAATCTAGGTAAAGAAAACAAATACATACTCCATTTTAAGTATATACAAGGCAAAGTTCCACCGTCGCCGTAAATTTGAAACGAGCGAAAAAAAGTGATTTTTTTTTAAAAAAAAAGGAAAACAATCTTATGTCCAAACGGGTTTGTTTTGTTGATTAGAAAAACAGACTTTTGAGAAATTCTAACAGGTTACTTGGTCAGGCTTTCCACGGCCTTTCCGCCGTAACTGATCAATCGGTACCCTCCGTTTTTCTTTTCTCTTTCGTTTTTCTTAATTCACCAATCAACAATTATACATATTCACACATATGTATTCTATCTAAATTATCTATTTAAATATTTTAAACGCAAGCAGGCTCTGATACTAATTGATGGAGTATATGTATAAACAACGGAAGCAAATAACTAGGATCACTTGTACGTAATATAGATAACACATAATAACAGATTTTAATTGAAAATAATATCAATACTTATCTATTGAAGCGTGATCGCGATCGCGAAAAGAACTTTCAAGTAAGAGCGAAAACTGTCCGTGAGATCATCCTACAGTTCCACATTCTTTTACTGTGTCACCCAAATAATATCCGAAATTGGCAAAACTCGTGTGGGTGAGTTTCTCCTAGGAAAACCGTATAGTAAAAATCATAACCTCCTTATGGAATAAGACCCATTTATATAGCCACATATTTTAAGGTTTAAAACAATTCCTAAATCTGTTGGGTCTTCCTTTTCCACCAAGAAATAAAATTCCATTTATTTCCTAGTTATTCATGCACAATAGGGACCATAATATTTAATGAACAAGCCTTCCTATTATGGATTTGATTCGAAATATCCGAATTAATGCTACCATAATAAATTACAAATCCACTAATAATTTATAACTCCACTCCTTAGTTCAATTTTAAATTTTTTTCATTAAACCTTATTTAACTCCCCATGTTAAGATTCGGATATTAATCAAATAAATTAAATTACTGACAGTTTAATTCATTAATTATTTCTTTTAGACTTTCACTTAATTTATTTCATGTGACATATACAAAATTCACATGCAGGGTTTACACATGAAAACTTATAAGCTTTCATAAAGGTGTATTATCAATCTCTAGACTGAGATATGGATTCCATCAACTAATTATCACTTCGCCAATGTCTAATTTATCAAGCATATTAACCCACAAAAGAATCTCGCATTTTAATAAATCAAAATAATAAATAATATACACAACTAATAATAATTAAATCAAGATTAAGAGTATAAGTACGTTTAGTGACTAGAGAAGTTATTTTATTAAGTTAGTATAAAATACTTATCTCTACTTGATCTGTTTAATACATAAAAATTGTAATATCACAAGAAGTCGGAATTAAACCACTCGTAATCATTATAAATTATATTTAATCTTGTGCTACAATCATTCCTAATGGGTTGTCCAATTCCATCATTAGATTGTGAACATGATCCTTATACTTATAAGAACCGATGATTTAATCTTCCGTGTATAAGTTAAACTCTATACACAAAATCATTTACAATATAAGTAAAGGACACATACGAATATATGATCTATTTAAAACTTTATTAAAATTGAATAAATAATTATTTCCTAATAAATATTATACCCAAACCAAATCTATGGTTAATAGTATATATCCCAACAATCTCTCACTTAAATTTTTAACTATGATAATTATTAAAATATATTATATATAAATGCATGGTTAATAGTATATGCACTAACACAAATTACCATTGACGAATACTCCAATGATAAAAGAAATGAAGTCTACACCCTTATCAAAGCTTATTTGGATACTTTGAAAAAAAATGTTACACGCTAACTTTCAATAAAAAAGCATCTAGGGTCATTGGACAATGGCTGAAACATGTGACGGAAGAAATCAAGGCCATTCAGTTCAAGAACAAGAAACAGAAGATCTACTCCAACGGCAATGGGGATAATTGGTATTCGTAGTTACTATGGTATGCGCAGATGGTAAGCACCCTCCACTTCCAACCAAGAGGTTGTGAGTTCGAGTCACCCCAAGAGCAAGGTGGGGAGTTCTTGGAGGGAAGGATGCCGAGGGTCATTTTGGAAACAGCCTCTCTACCCCAGGTAGGGGTAAGGTCTGCGTACACACTACCCTCCCCAGACCCCACTAGTGGGATTATACTGGGTTGTTGTTGTTGTTGTTGTTGTATGGTATGCGCAGACACATTGATTTCAAGCATCCTGCAACATTTGATACTCTGGCTACCCTTAGAAGAAGGATATTTATCCCAAAAAATGAATAATAATTAAATTTGTAAGTGATTTTAATGATATGTGAATTAATTCGATACAAACGATAAATCGCGTTAGTTTAAACAAAAAAAGATATAATAACTTCAAACCACTTGAGGAGGATAATTCTGGCCTTGATGAAATTTTCGTCCTCGATCCGGATTCACAATGGCTAGCACAGATGAACGAGAATAAAAGCTATGAATAATACTGAAAATAATAGTATATTGCTTTGGGATGCGTGTTACAATGTGCGTAATCAATAATTAGACTCCCCTTTATATAGTAGGGGAGTTTTACCCTAAGTACAATTCTATAAAAGGTAAAAATATCTCGTTTAATAGATTACTGGATTTCCGTCGGTACGTGCCGAGATCTGCACCGTGATACCCGGTTGATCGCGAATATCACGGCCTTCCGTTAATCGTGTTCGATCGCCCAATAATGCTCTCCAAAATCTCTTGAGCTTTGGACCGATCCGGGGTCATGGCCTCGATTTACTCGAGGGTGGACGTCGTGCCTCCGAGCCTGACTCGGTGAGTCCTTTACCTCGATTCTGGTTCCTTGTCATCGCGTTCCTTACTCGATTTATTTTATCGGGAACCAGGCCGGCTTATGGGTCCAGTTTCACCCGTATACAGATAGTCCCCTCATTTCTCGGAGAGTAAGTTTTACGGAAACGACATGAGTTCTTCGATCTTTTCTTCAACACGCTGCAATACAAAACGACAAAAAAACCGAAACGTCCCGTCAGTCGCGTCATAATGACCTCAAACGTGTGTCAGTCGTCGGTTGGCTGCCCCTGGACGCAAAACGTCGTGGAAACCCTACAAATATCCCCTCCTTCATTCATTTTCCACTTTATGTCCAAACTTCTACCCTCGATTCTTTAAGATATTACAATCTTCTTTTATCCCTCAATATTCTTACCTTCGTTACTCAAGATTTCACAGTGCGTTGCAAAATGTTTACTTATTCTCTACTCAAGCCAACACATCTGATCTTTTAACTTTCTCCCTTTCTCTATATTTTTCATGTTTTTGCACATAACAATGGCCAAAACCTCCAAATCTGTTCCCCAAAAAGTCGCCTCTATCTCCCAACTGACTGTAGAAATTAACGAAATCGCTCCCGGTGTGGTCTACCTCGGAGGTCCACCGCTAACATTGCTATCGATGAACCGGCTCCTGAACCTCCATTGAAGATATTCATTCCCTGGGGTTGTTCGATCGCTGACGACTTCAAGGTTGAGAAGCCTTCTTCGGTGCAGGGTCGGCATGAGGAGGCATCGAGATACATTTTCTCAATCACCGAAGATGACCTCCCCGCGGTCCGAAAGGGCTGCAACTGGGCCAACAGGGACATAGTGGTCCCCGACTCCGAGGAGGCCATTACTACCCATATTGAGGGATACCTAAGTATTTACACCTATCCCTTCACACTGGGCCCGATGGACCCGGTCATTATAGACTTCTTTAAGAGGTACGAGTTATGCCCCGGTCAAATCCACCCATCGTTGTGGAGGATCATAATCCTCCTTCAATTTTTTGTGAACAAGATTGACTCTTGTCGGCTCACCGTGGATCATATACTCCATCTGTATAGTCCCCGAATCTTCCGAGGGGGACTGATAAAACTCATGTGTCGATCTAGTAAAGCCCCATTCTCAAGCATCGATGAAGATAGAGATCGAGGCTGGCAGGGATGCTTTGTCCGGGTGAGGACCTCAGACTTGATCCCTTTTCCTCATTGGTATTTGTGGCGGAGCAACTATTGCTTGAGTCCCAAATGCTATCCCTCGGTTAAACGAGTGGATCGAAGGCATTATTTTACAGATGCCCTACTTCGAGCGCTCGTGGTGCAAACTCTCGAAGGGCCGTTAGGAGGCCCGTTCCCATGGTAAAATCTCTTTCCCGAATAAGTTGTGTTAGGATTCTTCTTCTAGCATCACGTTCTTATTTATTTTATTTTCTTTATGCAGGTTTGCCTAAGACCGTCGAGCTTAGGCCTCCGGTTGGGGATGAGGACTTGCCCACTAATTCTTATGCTTCGAGGCAACCCGGATCCATAGCAGGAGAGAAGAAAAGGAAGAGGGCCCCGAGTTCCCCGAGCTCGGAGAAAAAGAAATCAATGAGAAGGTTGGTTCGTAAGTCAAAGGAAAGCTCCACCTCCTGATTTCCTGACTCAGACTCACTTTATTGGCTCAGGGACGAGCCCGGGGAGGGCAAAAGTTTTGTGGCCCACAAGCCATTTGTCCCTCAGGAGTAAGTGCAGCCAAATGGGGAATGACGGAGGCAAATTCCCCTCAAGTACACGAGGTTGGCGCAGGGGTGAGGGTCATGACTCCTCGAGACATCGGTTCCACCCCACCCAGTGTTATAGATATTTTGGGATTGCCCTCGTTCACAGAGTCTATGTTCGATGAAGCCCGGGCAACGAAGGAGAGATCCAATGAAAGGGTTCATGGAGCGGACGATCCCGTCTGATGCATCTTCGATGGTGTAAACTCATCCGCCCTAGAAGACTTTACCAGGTTGGGCGACTTGGAGTTGCCGAGGAAAAGTCCATCCTTAGAGATCGGTGGATCAAACTCGAGCCCGAAGTTGATCAATCGGTTCCCTGCTCCGAGCACAGATCATGGTCGGAAGCGATCAGTGGTTGTCACCGTCTCGGAGGATGCCCGGGTTTTTCCGCCCCTATCGGGGTGGCTAGCTACCTCCGGTGCCTGGTAACTGAAAAAGACCAGGCAAAAATGAATTAGGTGGATTCTCCATGCTTGTTCAACGAAGCACAACAGGCGTTGAACCAAGTGAGGTGTTATCACATTCTTTTAATTTACAGGCCTTGGTGCTTCATCATGAAACCTTTCTCTCGTACCAGGATGAGCTTAGCCAACTCGAGGCCGAGGTCAAATGGCTTACCAAGAAGAGAGATATGTATAAGCTTCTCGGCGAACAATGCGAATGAGAAGTCAGGAAAATTCGAGTCGAGTTGAACGCGGCTCAGAAAGAACATGCCAACCTGGTGGAACAAGTAAAGATATTTGAAGTTAGTGATGACGAGATAAACATGATGACTAATGGTCACAACCCACAGGTCCAGCAGAAGGTTGATCGGGTCGACCAGCTTCTAGCCGAGATGGACGAGGTCAAGGCCATGGCCGAAGAATGGAACGGAAAAATGGACCGATTGGCTTTGGAAAAGGATACGACCCGGGAGTAACTGGGCTCGGCGGAGGGCCATCTTCGAGCGATGAAGGAGAAAGCTGAGGCCCGGTCCCGAAATATTGAAGACCTTTAGTCTCAACTGGACTTAGTCATTGCCAGACGGGATACCCTTGCCAAGGAGCTCAAAGCGGCCAAGTCAGTGGCGGAAACAACGAGGGTCGATGCCGAAGAGATGGTGGCCCAGTATAAAGCTGACGGTGAGGCAACCCATGACCGCCATTATTGCCGATTATGTGAAGTGGCAGTCCCGAAGGGAGGCTCTTGAGGAAGTTCATGCCCGGGGTTTCGACTTAACGGTCAAGATCGAAAACGTTAAGAGGCTCGAGGCCAAGGCAAAAAATTTGGCATATACCGAGGACGAGGAAAACTCTAAGGGCTCCTACGAATCTGAGGGCGGAGAATACACCGACGGTCCCGGTGACGAGGCGGGCTCTGACGAAGATCAGGCTTAGGTGCCTTGTAGATTTTTCTTTGTTTTGTATTTTTGTATGTTTTGTTGAGATCGTTTGGACTTTGTAAAGATCTTTATATATATATATACAAGGCTTTTCTTTTTTCTCTCTGGCAGTTTTCAAGTTTTGTTTCTTTTGGCTTTTTCTTCACGATTGCAAAGATTTCAAATGCCTTAGCACGTTGTAATAAGGTCTTGTTTGGAGGTTCGAACAAGGCTTGTTCTTGATGTGACTTTTATAATTCGTGGGGGCTTGGTATGACCAAAAGATTTCCCCAAAGTACTTATTTATAAGTTTTTAGATTAACGTTTTGTCGAGGGTAGCCTTTGATAGGGTTTGGAAATTTTGAAGGTCTTATGTGTTGGTTACGGTTTTTGGACATGTCCGAGCCATTTCTAGGATGATCGTATCCTATTAAGTTCGGGTATTGACCAATAAATTTATTACCCCGGTCTTCGATGCCCGAGCCATCCAATCTTTCCCATGACGTCATTCCCCAAATGGAGGTGGTCGTAGACTTTTAAAGTTCGGGCACTGCCTAATAGGATTTTGTGCCCCGGGGCTTTGATAGACCAAGCCATCCAAATTTGCCTTGGATGACAGTCCCCGAGTGGGTTGATCCCTTGGATCCGGATAAAGGTGGCCCTTGGGCCCGATGTATTTAAGGAGCAAAATATGACAACTTTTAAGAGAAAAAATATACATCTGCAAGGTAGAAACTTTCTTTCATTTTTGTGCGCAACATACAAGATGGCAGATGTGTACAAGATTTGTGTTATGGCTTAAGTGGTCTATGTGGGTACAATTTATTTGACCGTTTGGACCTTACAATAAATCCTATCCACTAGGCTCAAGCTGTTCGAGAACAAAGTTTTCTTCTTTGCTAAAATCATTATCGAGGATGGTGGCCGCCCAATATTTGAGACCAATCATAGAAAGGGCTCGAATAATGTTGATGTGACTCTCGACTCCATTTTATAGATGGTATTCAATTATAAGTTAGCATGATCTATTGTTGTCTCGTTAAAAACCTTGCCGGAAAACCCATTTGAGACAAAACCGGTTCAAGGGAAAAAGAGTGCAATGCGTGCTTTCAAGCCTAATAACTGCATCATCCTTTGACCATTGCTTGCAAATGTTAGTTCAATTCGTAATATAGGTAAAGCAAAATAATGACTGGGGTCGTACCTTAACAGTAGTACTGTTTTAAGTAGGTCACGTTCTAGTTGTTCGATAGTCGTTCGTTGTTCCCTGCTTCGAGTTTGTATGATCCTTTGCCAGTGATCTCGACAATTCGATATGGACCTTCCCAATTCGGTCCCAACTTGCCTTCATTCGGATTGCAGGTGTTCGGTGTCATTTTTCTTAACACCAAGTCCCTAATATTGAAGTGTTAGAGGTTGTCTCTTCGGTTGTAATACCTTTTGACTTGTTATTTTTGGGAGGCTAGACGGACGAGGGCGGCCTCGCGCCTCTTGTCTAGCAGTTCCAGACTCATGTTCATGGTCTCATCGTTTGACTCTTCGATTGCATATCGGAACCAAAGATTCGATTCCCCTACTTTGACCGGTATTATCTCTTCGGCGCTATAGACCAACGCGAATGGGGTGGCCCCAGTACTAAACTTTGAGGTCATTCGATATGTCCACAGGACTTCGGCAAAAATTTCCTTCAATTTTTCTTTGGCGTCGGTCAACCTCTTCTTTAGATTTTGGAGTATGCCTTTGTTCGTAGACTCCGCCTTCCTGTTCCCACTAGGGTGATAGGGTGTTGATAGGATCCTTTTGATCTTATGGTCCTCAAAATATTTACTCACCTCACTGCTGTTTAATTGCTTCCCATTGTCGCACACGATCTCGGCCGGCATTCCAAACCAGCATATTATGTGATCCCAAATGAAGTCAACAACTTTTTTCTCCCTGACTATCTATAATGATTAGTCTTCCACCTATTTAGAAAAATAGTCAGTCATAAATAATATGAATTGAGCATTATCGGGTTCCCGTGGTAGGGGGCCAATGATGTCCATTCCCATTTCATGAATGGCCAGGGTAACAAGACCGAATGTAGCAACTCCCTGGGCTGATGAATCATCGGTGCATGTCTCTGACATCCGTCGCATTTTCGTACGAACTACTTCGCGTCTTTTTCCATATCGATCCAGTAGTATCCGACTCTGATTATCTTACGAACTAACGAATCGGCACCCGAATGGTTCCCGCATGTGCCTTCATGAACCTCTCTCAAAACATACTCGGTATCTCCCGGTCCCAGACATATGGCAAGTGGGCCATCGATCGTTCTCCTAAATAGGCTATTGTTTTCAGACAAACTGAACCTGGCTGCCTTCGTGCGCAGAGCCCTCGATTATATAGGATCCGAGGGCATTTTTATGGTCTTCAGGTAATATATATACTTGTTTCTCCAGTCCCAGGTCAAACTTGTCAAGTTTATCTCGGCGTGGACTTCTTCCACTACCGATTTCATGAGTTATCCGACCGTTTCCGAGTTGAATTCATTGTCATCAACCGACGATCCTAATTTGGTAAGAGCACCGGCTTCGCTGTTTTGATCTCTAGGTATATGTTTCAAAGTCCATTCCTTGAACCGATGTAACGTCACCTGTAGTTTATCCAGGTACCTCCGCATTTGCTCCTCTTTGACTTCGAATGTTCCATTGACTTAGTTCACCACAAGGAGGGGATCACACTTAGTTTCAATCACCTAGCCCCCCAAGCCTTTAGGCAATTAGAGACCTGCAATCATGGCCTCATACTCAACCTCGCTATTAGTCAATTTTACAGTTCTAATAGATTGCCTAACTATATTACCTGTCGGCGGCTTCAACACGATGCCAAGTCCTGACCCCTTTGCGTTCGAGGCACCATCCGTAAAGAGGGTCCAGATTCTGGAGGAGGTCCCCGAGTTCAACAACAACTCTTTCTCTACCTCGGGTATTAGGGATGGTGTGAAGTCAGCCATGAAGTCTGCAAAAATCTGAGATTTGATGACGGTTCGGGGTCGATATTTGATATCGTACCCGCTGATTTCTACGGCCCTTTTGGCCAATCGTCCCGAGAGTTCGGGCTTATGTATTATGTTCCTCAGCGGGAAAGTAATCACGACACATATGGGATGGCATTGAAAATATTGTTTTAACTTCCTAGAGGCGCTTAGCAAAGTGAGCGCCAATTTTTCTAGGTGAGGATACCTAGTTTTGGCCTTGCCTAGAGTCCTGCTAACATAGTAAATAGGAAATTGCGTACATTCTTCTTCCCAGACTAGGACTCCACTTACCGTTGTCTCGAATACCGCTAAGTATAGGTACAACTGTTCATCTGCCTTTGGAGTATGAAGCAAAAGAGGGCTGGAAAGGTACCGCTTGAGTTCTTCCAAGGCTGGCTGATACTCCAGTGTCCATAAGAAATTCTTTTTCTTTAGTAACGAGAAGAATCGATGGCTTTTGTCGGAGGACCTTGAAATGAATCGGCCCAACGCGGCTATGTGCCCAGTCAGTCTTTGAATGGTCTTGACATTGTCCACCATGGTAATGTCCTCTATGGCCTTGATTTTATCGGGATTGATTTCGATCCCCCGATTAGACACCATGAATCCGAGAAATTTCCCATACCTAACTCCGAATGCGCATTTCTCCGGGTTCAGCTTCATATTTTATTTCTTCAGTATGTTGAAGGTTTCCTGCAAATATTTCAAATGGTCCTCTGCTCCCAGGGACCTAACTAACATATTGTTAATGTAAACCTCCATTGAATTTCTCATTTATTCTTCAAACATTCGATTTACTAGGCGTTGGTAAGTGGCACCAGCATTGTTTAGTCTGAATGGCATTACGTTATAACAGTAGGTGCCGAACTTAGTGATGAAGGATTCTTTTTCCTGGTCGCCCGGTTCCATCCGAATTTGGTTGTACCCGAAATAAGTATTGAGAAAGCTTAGGATCTCGTGGTCGAGCATCGCATCGATCATGATTTCGATGTTGGGTAGAGGGAAAGAGTCCTTGGGGCATGCCTTATTCAAGTCTTTGTAGTCTACACACATTCTTAATTCATTCCCCTTTTTAGGGACTACCACTACGTTTTCTAACCAATCCGAGTATTTAGCCTCCCGGATGGACCCTATTTTAAGGAGTTTAGATACCTCGTCTTTGATGAATGCATTCTTGACTTCGGACTGAGGCCTCCTTTTTTGTTTGACTGGGTGGAACTTCGGATCCAGGCTCAGCTTATGGGTAGTTATCTCTAGCGGGATCCCTATCATGTCGAGGTGGGACCAAGTAAAATAATTTATGTTAGGCATAAGGAATTTAATAAGTTTTTTCCTGAGCTTGGGATTTAACCCCGTGCCTAGGTATACCTTACAATCTGGAAGGTGCTCGAACAATATGACTTGTTCCAATTCTTCGACCGTTGATTTGGTGGTGTCAAATCGTCGAGGACTATGAAGGATCTAGAAATTCCGTAGTCATCGTCCTCATTCGTCCCCTGCTTCTCCGGTTCGGTTGGGGCTGATGTCGGGGATTGCTATTTGGTCCCTCCCTTGGTGAATGAACTCGGATCCTTTGGTGTACAAAGTGTGGATATCGGGACCACCTTGTCGACCGCGAACATCTCCTTTTCGACCGGTTGTTCTCCATAAATTGTTTTAATACCTCATGATGTTGGGAATTTCAAAACTTGGTGCAATGTCAAGGGCACTGCCCTCATGTTGTGAATCCATAGCCTCCCGAATAGAGCGTTATATCGCATATATCTTTCGATCACGTAGAACTTTGCTTCCTGAATGGTTCCGGCGTTGTTCACCAGCAGTGTTATCTCCCCTTTAGAGGTCTCACATGCCATATTGGATTTTCTTTTAGAACTTGGACTGTAGGGACAATTTGGTCTTGTAGACCCAACTGCTCTACGACTCTTGATCTGATGATATTGGCTGAGCTACCAGGATCCATTAACACACGCTTTACTCGAGATTTATTATTAGTATAGATATTACCAGTGCATCGTTGTGTGTTTGCACGATGCCTTTGAGTGTCCTTATCATTGAAAGATAAGGTTCCTTCTAGCACGTAATCTCGAGTCTGTTTTTCTCTAGTGATGGAGACTTTGGAGCGCTTTAACATCGTCCCCTGGGGGATTTCGACCCTACCGATGAACATGTTAATGACGTGTTGTGATTCCTCCTGCTCGATCTGCTTATTTGTGTCCCTATTCCTGAAATGGTTTTTGGCTCGATCACTCGGGAACTCTCGGAGATGTCCGTTGTTGAATAAACGTGCTTGATGTGTCGTAGAATTCTGGTACTTTTGATACTAATTACATAGACTTTAACTCGTCTTCTAAAGAATCTTTAGTTATTCCCTATCAAGTTTTGGTGTTTTTCAGTGTACCAGACTTGAAGGACCAAGAACACGGAAAAGAAGACAAAAACCCACAGAAGGGCAGAAATGCGGCAGGTCTGTGACCGCATAAGTGTTGTGCGAGCCGCAAACCAACCGCAGACTGAAACAGCTGGTCCAACTCTTGAAGAGAGAAATATGCGGTCCATTATGCGGTCACATAACGCTTCTCCGAACCTCATAATGACCGCATAAGTGCAAATGAGATTCTGCGAGATCCCTCTTTGCGATGCCATCTACGGTCGCATAATCAATATGCGGACCACATAATGGATCTGCGATGAGAAACTGGGCAACTGGGCATGCAATTATGCGGCGACTTTGTAATTCTGTGGACCACATACAAGATCTGCGACCCATTCTGCGATCGCAGATGTGTTCTACATGGGCAGTTTTGTCTAAATTTGACCCCGACTTTTGGCCCATTATAAAATAGATTTACTAGGGGTTTTGTGGGACATCTGGTCTGAAAAAGAGGCTACATTGAAGGCATTAAATACACCATTGTTTTGGAAACTTGTGAAGAGAAAATCTTGTACCTTTGTAAGCTTTATGATTATTTATTGCTTTGTTCTTGGATTCTAGTATGGGTAACGAGTTTTAAATACTAAGGTTATGGACCCTAAAGGTGTGTAATGTTAATGGGTGTTTACCATTGAATATATATATATATATAATGGTTGGTTGATATTTATTCATTTGTTATACTTCATTTATTGTTAGTGGTTGCAAACATTAATTAATTCCATTTCACTCTATCTTTACTTGGAAAAGTGGGTTAGTATTTGGTAGAATTGAATATCAAATACTCAAGGTAAACCTTGTTTAATAGAATCACCTAGGAATGAGTGGGTTCTATTTGGCATAAAATGGTTATTCTTAATTGCAACTCTTTTATATTTGGGAAAATCATAAAGAGAAATACTACCCCAACTATTGGAAAATATTGGGTAGTCACTTAGAAACCATTTGCATATCAAAGGACCTTCCATTAGAAATATATCATATTAACACCGATAGAATTGCATTCCATTGATGGGGACACAACCTTGGTTTCCTTAATCAAATTAATTACATTCTCATAACAATATAGTTTTCTCGATAACTTATAATTACAACACTCTCTTTTAAGCTAACGGAGTAGGATTACGACTTAAGTCAAGTTTCACACTATTCAAGTAACCTTTTCTTACCTATTCCCTATGGGATTCGACCCCAACCTAGTTGAGTTATTATATTTGACGTCGACCACCTTACACCATTTATTTAGGTGTAATTTGAGCATATCAAATTTTGACGCCGTTGTCGGGAATACGATTTTGAAATTACTATTTAGTGCGTGCTTTACTTTACGTCTTCTTCTATTCCATTACACTTTGCTTGGTGTTACTAGGTAAGCATGGAAGAGTTGGAAGAAGATAACCTATTTTGCGGATATAGATGAGTATATTGAGGATACAAATGTCATTGTCCCTCCATTAGTTGTTGTTGCCACCTTCAAGGTGAAACACGGTCTAATCCTAATGCTCAAAACATAGGGGTTTTTCAGAAATTCCATCGATAATGATCCGACACAACATCTCAGAAACTTCTTGGGTGTGTGTGCGATGCATAAGCAAAATCACGTTCAGACGATGCCCTAAGGCTGAGGGTATTCAACTACTCACAAACTGGAGAGGAAAGGAAATGGAACCAAAATCTACCACCTAATTCCATTCATACTTGGCTCGAACTCGTTCGAGCTTTCCTAGCTAAATGGTTCCCGCAAAACAAGAAGTCGGAGCTCCGGGATAAAATTATCTTCTTCAAGCAATTACCGGGAGAAGATCTACATGAGGCATGGGATCGATTCAAGTTATATTTAGTGAGGTCGCCGAATCATGGTTTTCCGGACAACATCTTGTTGGAGAAGTTTTACATGGGCTTGGATCCTTTGAATCAATCCATAGCAAAAAATGTAGCTCATGGATCCTTTATGGATAAAACATTTGCAAGGGTCACACAAATTCTTGACAAGATGGAAAAACATAACCAAGCTTGGAACTTGGAAGACACTACGGGTGGAATTGAATATGGTACTTCTTCCCTGACCAGCATGACTAAGGAGAACCAGGAAAGAGATCAAGTAATTGTCGGGCTTCCTACCAACATCAATGTGTTGACCCAGATGCTTACTGAAAGCCAAACAAAAAAGGTGAATGTTGTAGAATATGTGCAACCCTTGTCAAACGAGAATTACGAGAAAGCAAATTATATCAAAAACTCAAGGCTTTAAACCTTGTTTAATAGAATCGCCTAGGAATAAGTGGGTTCTATTTGGCATAAATTGGTTATTCTTAATTGCAACTCTTTTATATTTGAAAAAATCATAAAGAGAAAATACTACCCAACTATTGGGAAATATTGGGTAGTCATTTAGAAACCATTTGCATATCAAATGACCTTTCATTAGAAATATATCATATTAACACCGATAGCATTACATTCCATTGATGGGGACACAACCTTGGTTTCCTTAATCAAATTAATTACATTCTCATAACAAAATAGTTTTCTCGATAACTTATAATTACAATACTCTCTTTTACACTAACGGAGTAGGATTACGACTTAAGTTAAGTTTCACACTATTCAAGTAACCTTTTCTCACTTATTCCATGTGGGATTCGACCCCAACCTAGTGGGGTTATTATATTTGACATCGACTGCCTTACACAATTTATTTAGGTGTAATTTGAGTGTATCAGTGCTACTTTCTCTCTCAATTGTTGACAATCTTCCGTTTTGTGGCTGTGAGTGTCGTGATATTTACTCATTAGGTTGGGGTCCCTTTGGGCTGGATCGAACTGTAGAGGTCGAAGCCACTTAGTGTCTTTGATGCATCTGATTGCAGATACAATGGCAATAACATCGACACTGAAGTTGTACTCCGATAACATTGGCACTTCCTTAGGCCCGATGGGCCTGTCGAAACCGCTTTTGCTCATGAGTCCCCAGTTATTTTGACCTCGACCGCTTCTCTTTTCACTTCTCACGGGGTTTCGTCCATAACATTACCTCTTCGGTTTCCGCTGTATAGTTGATACCGGTCCTTATTTGGTCTTGGTTCACGATCAATGTCTCTTTTAGATCTGTCAATGGTTCTGACGGTATAAACAGACCCAGAAGGGGACCCAAGCTATTCATCTTCGACCCTAATTTTTGATTGATACCGATTATGTATGTTGGCCCAAGTTACAGCTGGATATTTTATCAGATATTGCTTCAACTGATGTGAATCCAATGAGCTTCGAGTATTGAGTCCCTGGGTGAAGGCCCGAATGGCCCAATCATTCGCGAACGGAGGCAAGTCCATTCGTTCCATTTGTAAACGGGACACGAATTCCCTGAGCATCTCATTATCTCTCTGTTTCACCTTGAAAAGGTCTGACTTCCTGGTTTAGACCTTGATGGCCCCGGCGTGTGCTTTCACGAAGGAGTCTGCAAGCATAGCAAATGAGTCAATAAAATTAGGGGGTAAATTGTGATAATATATCATAGCTCCCTTTGACAAAGTTTCCCCGAACCTTTTCAGTAGGACATACTCGATCTCATCATCCTCCAAGTTTTTCCCTTTGATGGCGCACGTGTAGGAGGTCACATGCTTATTTGGGTTGGTTGTTCCGTTGTATTTAGGATTTTCGGGCATGCTACACTTCTTTGGGATTGGCTTCGGAGCTACGCTCGGAGGGAAAGGTTTCTGAACAAACTTCTTGGAATCAAGGCACTTCAATAGCAGTGGAGCTCCTCAAATTTGGTCGAACCTGGAATTGTAAGTTTCCACCTTTTTGTCATTGGATTTGATTTTCTTTTCTCCCGATTCTACCCATTTTCTCAGTTCCTCGAGCATTTTTTTGATTTCGGGGTTAGTCCCGATTCAGCTTCACGATTCAGCTTCACTCAGCCTCTCCGTAATTGGTTAATTTCTGCCAGTGATTTCGCGGGATGGCTTTGGATCAACTCTGCTAGGGGCTCGACTTTGGTTCTGCAACTGGGCTACCGCTTCCTGTTGGGCCTGTAGCATTTCTAAGATCACTCACAAATTGATCCCATGTCCTTCATCGTCGCGTGTATTTTGAGTATTACAACCTCGTTCCCCCATTTACTGCTCAATTTATGCTTTACAGTTGTTATGTGACTTGCCGGGTGATTAGTTCGGGTCCGGTGAGGTTTTGGAATGAATTGGAATACTTAGTTCCAAGGTTTAAGATTTAAGTTAAAATAGTGACTGGATGTCGACTTATGTGTAAAACGACCCAGGAATAGCGTTTTGATGATTCCAATAGCTCTGTATGGTGATTTTTGGACTTAGGAGTGTGTCCGAAAAATATTTTTGAAGTACGTAGTTGAACTTGGCTTGAAATGGCAAAAATTGAATTTTTGGGAAGTTTGATCCGGGAGTTGACTTTTTGTTATCAGGGTCGGAATCCAACTCTGAAAATTTTTATAGCTTTGTTATGTCATTTATGACTTGTGTGCAAACTTTGAGGTCAATTGGAATTGATTTGATTGGCTTCGGCATCGAATGTAGAAGTTGGAAATTCTTAAGTTTCATTAAGCTTGAATTGGGGTATGATTCCTGATTTTAGCGTTGTTTGATGCGATTGGAGGTTTCGACTAAGTTCGTATGTTGTTTTAGGACTTGTTGGTATATTTCGTTGAGATCCCGAGGGCCTCGGGGGAGTTTCAGATGGTTAACGAATCGAAATTTGGATTTAAACAGCTGCTGGGAATTTTAGCCTTCTTGTGCAATCGCACCTGCAGAACTTAGCTCGTAGGTTTGGGCCGAGGTCGAGATCGCGACCAAGCATGGGCCGAGGTAGAGGTCACAGAAGCTGGCAGATGGTCCGAGGTCGCGACCAAGCATGGGTTGAGGCCGAGGTCGCAAAAGCGGGCATATGAGTCGAGGTCGCGACCAGGCATGAGTTGAGGCCGAGGTCGCAGAAATGGCTAAGCTAGTCGCATGTGTGAAAAGCCCTGAACATAACATATAAATTTAGGGGTTGGCTATTTTTACCCATTTTTGGATTTTAAGAGCTTGGGTGAGGCGATGTTTGAGAGATTTTCATGGAAAACATCGGGGTAAGTGATTCTAACTCGTATTTGGTCAATATACACGAATATATCATTGTTTTCATTATTTAATTAGTGTTTTGAAATGGAAAATTGGGAAATATTGTAGAAATCTCATAAAATGAATTTTTGAGATTTCGATATCGATTCGGAGCCGGATTTGAGTGAAACTAGTATGATTGGACTCGTAATTGAATGGGTTGTCGAATTTTGAGAGTTTCGTCGGATTCCGAGACGTGGGCCCCACAGGCAATTTTTGGGTTAAATTTCGGATTTTGTTAGAAAATTTATATTTTCTTATTGAATTTATTTCCTATAATTTGTATTGATTGAATCGAATTAATTCTGATTAGATTCGAGCAGATCGGAGTCGGAAAATCGAGGAAAAGGCATAGTACTTGACTGATTGAGCGTGGTTTGAGATAAGTGACTTGTCTAACTTTGTGTGAGGGAAATTCCCCTTCGGATTGGTATTGATATGAAAATATTGATGTGTTAAAAGTCGTATACACGAGGTGACGAGTGTGTACACGGGCTAAATGTGGAAGATTATGTCTTTAAATTTTGTAGAGCATTGTTGCATATTAATTAAATTATTTTATTCTGTTATATTTTTCATCATTAATATATTTTCGTATTTAAAATTTGCCTGATATGTTCCTGCTAAGTATTTTACCTGTTTAGTTGAAACTTTGTTTCTTTTGTTCTGTGCATTATTTGAAGTATGGATTTCTTAATTTAAATATTACTAAACATGAAGTATTTTACATTTAAAAATTTGATATTTAGACAAGGTGTTAAATTTGTGAAAATATTATTTTTGCTGAATATTTTGTGAGATTTTCGTACTCATTGTGATTGAGCTGTGAGATCCTTATTATGGAAAATATTGTTGTTGATTTATTTTGGCATGAGTCGTGAGCTCTTTATTGTGGAAAATATTATTGTTGTTGATTTATTTTGGCATGAGCTGTGAGCTCTTTATTGTGGAAAATATTATTGTTCGTTTTTATGATATGAGCCGTGAGCTCTTTATTGTGAAAAATATTGTTGTTGTTGATTTATTTTGGCAAGTTGAAATATTTGGGCACTTGAGGTACAAATTATGATATATTGTGATATTGATATACATGTGGTGGTATAAGGTTTGTGTGTTGAAACGCATGCGATGAGATAAGTATGGCTTGATACGCGTGGCTAGTAGGGGAACTACTAGAAGTCATGTGGTGTGATAAGGGTGGCTAAAACGCGGGATGCTATTTCGGAAAAAATGTTTTCTTTAAAATTTAATGTGTAGGCTCCCGCTGTAATATAAGAAAATGAGATATTGTGAATTTATTTATGATTTGGGATTACGAGGCGGTACCTCTGGAGTGCCCTTGTTGATATTTATTTATGGCTGCATTTGCCTTTGATTATTATTTGTCCTTATTCTGTGAAGTTACTTACTCGATTCATTTCCACTGTCATTTTATTGTTATTATATTGTTAAAAAATTTACTATGTCTTTTATTATTTCCAGTAGGGCCTGACCTGACCTCATCACTACTCTACCGAGGTTAGGCTTCGCACTTACTGAGTACCGTTGTGGTGTACTGATACTATGCTTCTGCACATCTTTTTGTGTAGATCCAGGTACTTCCTACCAGCCCAGATATCAGTGAGTTACATGTGTACGGAGACTTCTAGGTATATCTGCCAGCATCCGCAGACTCCGGAGTCCCCTTCTATCCCTATTGTGTTGCTTCTTTATTTTCTTTAGACTCTGATATATAGAGAAATTGAGAAAAAATTTTGAAGCATGTGACTTATTCCTACTGGTTTTGGGAGTTGTAATTATGCGAATTTACAGATTTATTTATTTCAGATTTCTATTGTTATTCCGTATTGATAGGCTTACCTAGTCTTAGAGGCTAGGTGCGTGAAAAGTTGGTATCAGAGGGAATTTGGGGTCATGAAAAGTTAGTATCAGAGCTCTAGGTTCATAGGTGTTATGCGTCACAAGAAGGTTTAGTAGAATCTCGTGGATCGGTACGGAGATTTTTGTACCTATCTTCGGGAGGCTATGGAAATGTTATGAAAAATATTTACTTCTTTGATTCCTTATTGTGTGCATTTGTTGACTTCAAAATATTAAACCATTGTCTTTATATTCTCTCACAGATGGTGAGGACACGCACAACTAGATCCAATGATCAGACACATGTGCCCCCTGTTGGAGTCGCAAGAGGCCGGGCCGGGGCAGAGGTCGTGCCAGAAGCCGAGGAAGACCACGTGGTGTAGCTAGAGCACCTGCACGAGCTTCTGCAGAGGAGGAACTAGTAGTTCCAGTTGGAGAGTAGGCACCTGAGACGCCTGTTACTACCGCTGCACTTCAGGAGACTCTTCCCCACTCTTTGAGCATGTTTTGCACTCTAGCTCATGCAGGGTTGATTCCACTTGCTCCTGCCATATCTCGGGCCAGGGGAGGAGCACATACTCCCACCGCTTGTACCTCAGAACCACGAGCCCAGGTTGACCATGCCCTAGAGGTTATACCAGTGCATCCAGTTGTCCCAGTTCGGCCCGAGGTTAGGGTAGCAGTCTTAGAGAGGGAGCAACTCAGGCTCGAGAGGTACAAGAAGTACCACCCTCCCACATTCTGCGGTTTAGCTTCAGATGATGCTCAGGGTTTTCTTGAGTAATGTCAACGTATCCTCCGTACTATGGGTATTGTGGATTCCAATGGGTTTTCTTTCACGACATTCCAGCTTAGAGGATCAGCCTACCAGTGGTGGCAGGCATATGAGTTGGATAGTCCGGCTGAGACAAGTTCACTCACTTTGACTCAATTTTCAAATATGTTCTTGAGGGAGTATGTTCCTTAGAGTCTTAAAAATGCATGGCGCGCAAAGTTTGAGCAGTTACGCCAAGGTTCTATAACAGTGTCAGAGTATGCGGTCTGATGCAGTGATTTAGCTAGGCATGCACCAGTTTTAGTTGCTACTGTTCGAGAGCGGGTTCGTCGATTTATTGAGGGGCTCCACCCTAATATCAGATTCAGTATGGCCCAAGAACTGGAGATGGACATCACGTACCAACAAGTGGTGTCAATTGCTAGGAGATTAGAGAGTATGCGAACTCGGGAGAGAGAAGAGAGGGAAGCTAAGAGACCTCGGGATTCTAGCACATATAACAGTTCGCGTGCCCCAACTGCAGCCCGTCATGGTAGAGGCTATGTGAGCCATCCTATTCATTCAGCACTTCCAGCTTCCAGCGGTATTCCGGCTACTCCCAGACCTCAGGTTCCATATTATGCACCTCCAATGTCTACTGTACCTCCTATATAGGCTGCTTTCAGCTGGCAGTCCAGTCGATTATGCCTGAGCCAGTCCCAGCAGCCACGTCCTCCGAGGGCTTGTTTTGTTTGTGGTGACACTCATCATATCATGAGGTATTGCCCCAAACTTAGAAGGGGTGCACCTCCAAAGATTTCTCATGCCCCACCTATTCCACAGGGCCCTCAAGCTTCTCAGGCCATGGTCACTACACAAGTTAACCTCCACCTACACAACCAGCTAGAGGTGGAGGTCGGACAGGTAGAGGTCGCCCTAGAGGGGGAGGCTATGCAAGATATTATGCCCTTCCTACTAGGACGGAGGCAGTTGCATCCAATTCTATTATCGCAGGTATTATTCTGGTATGTCATAGAGATGCATCAGTCTTATTTGATCCAGGCTCCACTTATTCTTATGTGTCATCTTATTTAGCCCCGTATTTGGGCATATCCTGTGGCTATTTGAGTTCTTCTATTTATGTATCTACACCCGTGGGTGAATCTATTATTGTTGACCGCATGTATCGGTCATGTTTGATTGTTATCAGTAGTTTTGAGACCAGAGCTGATTTATTATTTCTTATTATGGTGAATTTCGATATTATTTTGGGCATGGACTGGTTGTCGCCCTATCACGCTATCCTTGGTTATCACGCCAAGATGGTGACTTTGGCTATGCCATGTCTTCCATGGCTTGAGTGGAGAGGTACCTTGGATCATGTTCCTAGCATGGTTGTTTAATTTCTTAAGGCTCAATGAATGGTTGAGAAGTGGTGTGATGCGTATCTGGACTATGTGAGAGATGTTAGTGTTGATACTCCTACTGTGGAGTCAATTCCGGTAGTAAGAAATTTTTCTAATGTATTTCCAGCAGATCTTTCGGGTATGCCACCGACAAGGATATTGACTTTGGCATTGATGTGTTACCGAACACTCAGCCCATTTCTATTCCACCATATCGTATGGCCCCAACAGAATTGAAGATATTAAAGGAGAAATTACAGGAGCTACTTGATAAGGGTTTTGTTCGGCCCAATATATCATCTTGGGGTGCTCCTATCTTATTTGTGAAGAAGAAGGATAGTTCTATTCGGATGTGTATTGATTACTGCCAGTTGAACAAGGTTACAGTGAATAGCAGGTATCTATTGTCACGTATTGATGACCTATTTGATCAGCTTTAGGGTGATAGAGTGTTCTCTAAGACCGACTTGCGTTCAGGCTATCATCAGCTGAAGATTCGGAAGACAGATATTCCGAAGACTGCTTTTCAGGACTCGATATGGTCATTATGAGTTTCTTGTAATGTCATTTGGGCTGACGAACGCCCCAACAATGTTTATGCATCTGATGAACAGTGTATTTTAGCCCTGTCTTGACTCATTCGTCATTGTATTTATTGGGACATTCTGGTGTATTCCCGGAGTCAGGAGAATCATGAGCAGCACTTGAGAATTATGCTTCAGACTTTGAGAGAAAAGACGTTACAAGCAAAATTTTCAAATTTGTGATTTCTTGCTTGATTTAGTGGGATTTTTGGGTCATATAGTTTCATGCGAAGGGATTAATGTGGATCCGAAGATGATTGAAGCAGTACAGAGTTGGTCTAGACCGTCCTCAGCTACGGAGATCCGGAGTTTCCTTTGTTTGGCAGGGTATTATCGCCGATTTGTAAAGGGTTTTTCTTCTATTGCTGCACCTATGATCAAATTGACCCAGAAGGGTGATTCGTTCAGGTGGACCGAGGAATGTGAGGAGAGTTTTCAAAAGCTCAATATATCTTTGACTACTACCCAGTATTGGTATTGTCTACAGGTTCATGGTCTTATACTATGTATTGTGATGCGTCGCATATTGGTCTCGGTGCAGTATTGATGCAAGACGGTAGGGTGACTGCCTATGCATCTAGACAGTAAAAGGTACATGAAAAGAATTATCCGATCCACAACCTTTAGTTAGCATCTATTGTTCATGCCTTAAAGATTTGGCGGCATTATTTGTACGGTGTCCATTGTGAGGTCTACAGCGATCACCAGAGTCTACAATATCTATTTAAACAGAAGGATCATAACTTACGGTAGCGGAGGTGGTTGGAATTACTTAAGGATTATGATATCACCATTTTCTATCATCCTGGGACGGCCAATATAGTTGTCGATGCCTTGAGTCGTAAAGCGGAGAGTTTGGGTAGCTTAGCATATTTACCGGCAGCAGAGAGGCCTTTAGCCTTGGATGTTCAGGCCTTGGCCAAACAGTTTGTTAGATTGGATGTTTCCGAGCTGATCCAAGTTTTGGATGGTGTGGTTTCTCAGTTTTCTCTTTATGATCGTATAAGAGAGCGTCAGTATGATGACCCTCATCTGCTTGTTCTTAAGGATGCAACTCAGCACGGTGATGCCAATGAAGTCACTATTGGAGATGACGGTGTATTACGGATGCAGGACAGGCTATGTTTGCCCAATGTAGATAATTTTCGTGAGTTGATTCTCCGGGAGGCTCACAGTTCGCAGTACTCCATTCATCCGGGTGCTACAAATATGTATCAGGACTTGAGACAATACTATTGGTGGAGGAGGATGAACAAAGACATAGTGGAATATGTAGCTCGGTGCCTAAATTGCCAACAGGTGAAGTCTGAGCATCAGTGACCGGGTGGATTGCTTCAGAAGTTAGAGATTCCAAAATAGAAATGGGAGCCGATCACTATATATTTCGTTGTTGGGCTCCCACGGACTCAGAGGAAGTTCGATGTAGTTTGGATGATTGCGTATAGATTGACCAAGACAGCCCATTTCATTCTTGTGGTTACTACTTACTCTTCGGAGCAGCTGGCTCAGGTTTACATTCGCGAGATTGTTAGGCTTCATGGAGTACCGGTATCTATCTTCTCTGACTGGGGTACGCAGTTTACATCACGGTTCTGGAGAGTCATACAGCGAGAGTTAGGTACTCAGGCAGAGTTGAGTACAACATTTCACCCTCAGACGGACGGGCAGTCCGAGCGCACTATTCAGATAGTTGAGGATATGTTTTGTGCTTGTGTGATAGATTTTGGGGGTGCTTGGGATCTTTTCTTGCCACTTGCGGAGTTTTCTTACAACAACAGTTATCAGTCGAGCATTCATATGGCGTCGTATGAGGCCTTATATGGTAGGCGGTACCGGTCTTCAGTGGGTTGGTTCGAGTCGGGCGAAGCTAGACTATTGGGTACGGACTTGGTTCAAGATGCTTTGGAAAAGGTAATATTGATTCAGGATCGGCTTTGTACAACCCAATCTAGACAAAAGTTTTATGCGGGTCGGAAGGCTCGTGATGTTGCATTCATGGTTGGTGAGCGGATCTTGCTCCGGATTTCTCCCATGATGGGTGTTATGAGATTTGGGAAGAAGGAAAAGTTGAGCCCTAGGTATATTGGGCCTTTTGAGATACTTGAAAGGATTTGATAGGTGGCTTACAGACTTGCACTACTACCTAGTCTCACTGTAGTTCATCCAGTGTTCCATGTTTCCATGCTCCGGAAGTATCACGGCGATCCGTCTCATGTGTTAGACTTCAGCTCAGTCCAGTTGAACAGGGATCTTTCTTATGTAGAGGAACCAGTGGCCATTTTGGACAATCAAGTTAGAAAGTTAAGATCGAAGAGCATTGCTTCAGTAAAAGTACAGTGGAGGGGTCATCCAGTCGAGAAGGCGAGTTGGGAGACCGAGCATGATATGCATAGCTTATATCCTTATCTTTTCACCACTCTAGTTATAATTCTAAACTTGTTCGAGGGGAGAAATGTATCTTTGTTCAAGAGGGGGAGAATGTAACGACCAGGCCGGTCGTTTTGAGTATTACAACCCCATCTGGTGAGGTTTTGGAATGAATTGGAACACTTAGTTCCAAGGTTTAAAGTTTAAGTTAAACTAGTGACCGGTTGTCGACTTATGTGTAAACGACCCGGAATAGAGTTTTGATGATTCCAATAGCTCTGTATGGTGATTTTGGAATTAGGAGCGTGTCCGAAAAATATTTTTAAAGTCCGTAGTGGAATTTGGCTTGAGATGGTGAAAATTAAATTTTTGGAAAGTTTGACTAGGGAGTTGACTTTTTGATATCGCGGTCGGAATCCAGTTCTGAAAATTTTCATAGCTCTGTTATGTCATTTATCACTTGTGTGCAAAATTTAAGGTCAATCGGAATTGATTTGATTGGCTTCGGCATCGAATGTAGAAGTTGGAAATTCTTAAGTTTCATTAAGCTTGAATTGGGGTATGATTCGTGGTTTTAGCGTTGTTTGATGTGATTTGACATTTCGACTAAGTTCGTATGTTATTTTAGGAGTTGTTGGTTTATTTGGTTGAGGTCCCGGGGTCCTCGGGTGAGTTTCAGATGGTTAGCAGATCGAAATTTGAACTTAAATAGCTGCTTGAAATTTTAGCCTTCTGGTGCAATCGCACCTGCAAAATTTAACCCGCAGGTTTGGGCCGAGATAGAGGTCGCGACCACGCATGGGCCGAGGTAGAGGTCGCGACCAAGAATGGGCCGAGGTCAAGGTCAGAGCCAGGCATTGGTTGAGGCCGAGGTTGCAGAAGCAGGTAGATGGGTGGAGGTCGCGACCAGGCATAGGTTGAGGCAGTGGTCGCAGAAGCGAGCAGATGGGCCGAGGTCGCAGAAATGGCTAAGTTAGTCGCATATGCGAAAGGCCTTGGACAGAACATATAAATTCGAGGGTTGGCCATTTTTACCCATTTTTGGATTTTAAGAGCTCGGGTGAGGCGATGTTTGAGAGATTTTCAAGGAAAAACATCGGGGTAAATGATTCTAACTCAGATTTGGTCAATATACACGAATATATCATTATTTTCATCATTTAATTAGTGTTTGGAGATGAAAATTTGGAAAACATTTTAGAAATCTCATAAAATGGATTTTTAGGATTTTAATGTCGATTCGGTGTTGGATTTAAGTGAAACTAGCATGGTTGGACTCATAATTGAATGAGTTGTTGGATTTTGTGAGTTTCGTCGGATTCCGAGACATGGGCCCCATGGGCGATTTTGGGTTATATTTCGAATTTTGTTAGAAAAATTATATTTTATTATGAAATTTATTTCCTATAATTTGTATTGATTGAATCGAATTAATTATGACAAGGTGGGTTGCTCTGATGGTAAGCACCCTCCACTTCCAACCAAGAGGTTGTGAGTTCGAGTCACCCCAAGAGCAAGGTAGGGAGTTCTTGGAGGGAAGGATGCCGAGGGTCATTTGGAAACAGCCTCTCTACCCCAGGGTAGGGGTAAGGTCTGCGTACACACTACCCTCCCCAGACCCCACTAGTGGGATTATACTGGGTGGTTGTTGTTGTTGAATCGAATTAATTATGACAAGGTGGGTTGCTCTGATGGTAAGCACCCTCCACTTCCAACCAAGAGGTTGTGAGTTCGAGTCACCCCAAGAGCAAGGTAGGGAGTTCTTGGAGGGAAGGATGCCGAGGGTCATTTGGAAACAGCCTCTCTACCCCAGGGTAGGGGTAAGGTCTGCGTACACACTACCCTCCCCAGACCCCACTAGTGGGATTATACTGGGTGGTTGTTGTTGTTGAATCGAATTAATTATGACAAGGTGGGTTGCTCTGATGGTAAGCACCCTCCACTTCCAACCAAGAGGTTGTGAGTTCGAGTCACCCCAAGAGCAAGGTAGGGAGTTCTTGGAGGGAAGGATGCCGAGGGTCATTTGGAAACAGCCTCTCTACCCCAGGGTAGGGGTAAGGTCTGCGTACACACTACCCTCCCCAGACCCCACTAGTGGGATTATACTGGGTGGTTGTTGTTGTTGAATCGAATTAATTATGATTAGATTCGAGCCGATCGGAGTCGGAAAATCGAGGAAAAGGCAGACTACTTGATTGATTGAGCGTGGTTTGAGATAAATAACTTTTCTAACTTTGTGTAGGAAAAATTCCCCTTAGGATTGGTATTGATATGAAAATATTGATGTGTTGAAATTCGTGTACATGAGGTGACAAGTGTGTACACGAGCTAAATGTGGAAGATTATGTCTTTAAATTTTGTAGAGCATCGTTGCATATTAATTAAATTATTTTATTTTGTTATATTTATCATCATTAATATATTTTCGTATTTAAAATTTGCCTCACATGTTCCTGCTAAGTGTTTTACCTGTTTAGTTGAAACTCTGGTTCTTTTGTTCTATGCATTATTTGAAGGATGGATTTCTTAATTTAAATATTACTAAAAATAAAGTATTTTACATTTAAAAATTTGATATTTAGACAAGGTGTTAACTTTGTGAAAATATTATTTTTGCTGAATATTTTGTGATTGAGCCGTGAGATCCTTATTATGAAAAATATTGTTGTTGATTTATTTTGGCATTAGCCGTGAGCTCTTTATTGTGGAAAATATTATTGTTGTTGATTTATTTTTGCATGAGCCGTGAGCTCTTTATTGTGGAAAATATTGTTGTTGTTGATTATTTTGGCATGAGCCGTGAGCTCTTTATTGTGAAAACTATTGTTGTTGTTGATTTATTTTGGCAAGTTAAAATATTTGGGCACTTGAGGTTCAAATTATGATATATTGTGATATTGATACGCATGCGGTGGTATAAGGTTTGTGTGTTGAAACGCATGCGATGAGATAAGGGTGACTTGATACGCGTGGCTAGTAGGGAAACTACTAGAAGTCATGTGGTGTGATAAGGGTGGCTAAAACGCGAGATGCTATTTCGGAAAAAAATATTTTCTTTAAAATTTAATGTGTAGGCTCCCGCGGTAATATAAGAAAATGAGATATTGTAAATTTATTTATGATTTGGGACTACGAGGCGGTACCTCAGGAGTGCCCTTATTGATATTTATTTATAGCTGCATTTGCCTTTGATTATTATTTGTCCTTATTCTGTGAAGTTAAATGGTGACATACTACTTACTCGATTCATTTTCATTGTTTTTTATATTGTTAAACATTTTACTATGTCTTTTATTATTTCCAGTAGGGCCTGACTGACCTCGTCACTACTCTACCGAGGTTAGGCATGACACTTACTGGGTACCGTTGTGGTGTACTCATACTACGCTTCTGCACATTTTATTTGCAGATCCAGGTACTTCCTACTAGCCCAGATATCAGTGAGCTACATGTGTACGGAGACTTCGAGGTATATCTGTCAGCGTTCGCAGACTCCGGAGTCCCCTTCTATCTTTATTGTGTTGCTTCTTTATTTTCTTTAGACTCTGATATATAGAGAAATTGGAAAAATATTCTTAGAAGCTTGTGGCTTATTCCTACCGGGTTTTGGGAGTTGTAATTATGCGAATTTGAAAACTTATTTATTTCTGATTTCTATTGTTATTCCGCATTGATAGGTTTACCTAGTCTTAGAAACTAGGTGCCATCACGACGTCCTATAGAGGGAATTTGGGGTCGTGACAGTTGTTCTCTTCTTGGTGACCAGACTCAATACCACTTTTAGAGGTGCAGATTGGGAGTTCGGCATTTTGAATTTCAACCTGAAATTAAAGACACTTCAAAGAACAAGTGTAAAATAGGGTGTGTTATGAAAATTTGTATCAAATTTCCACTATTATCCTCATCCCCCGGCAGGCGCCAAACTGTTTACCCTGAAAAATGGATAACAATTAAATTTGTAAGTGGTTTTAAGGATACGTGGATTAATTCGATACAAATGATAAAAATGTTAGTTTAAACAAATAAAGATATAGTAACTTCAAACCATGTGAGGAGGATAATTCCAACCTTGATGAAATTTCCGCCCTCGATCCGGTTCACAATAGCTAGCACAGGTGAACGAGAATAATAGCTATGAATAACAGTAAAAATAATAATATATTGCTCTGGGATGCATGTTACAATGTGCTTAATGAATAATCATACACCCCTTTATATAGTAGGGGAGTTTTATCCTAAGTAAAATTCTATAAAAGGTAAAAGTCTCATGTTTAACTGATTACTGGATTCTCATCAGTACATGTCGAGATTTGCGCTGTGATACCCGGTTGATAGCGGATATTATGACCTTTCGTTAATTGTGTTCGATCGCCCAATAATGTTTTCCGAAATTTTGGACTGATCCGGGGTCATGGCCTTGATATACTCGAGGGCGGACGTCGTGCCCCCGATATCTGAATCGGTGAGTCCCTTACCTCGATTCTGTTTCCTTGTCCTCGCGTTTCTTACTCGATTTATTTTATCGGGAATCGGGCCGGCTTCTGGGTCCGGTTTCACCAGTATACAAAGGAGGAGATAATCGACGACCTCAGCTCATTACTTTTAGCAAGGGAAAGGACTATTATTCCAAGATTGGAATGGCTTGGAAGCGCGGCTATCTTCTTTATAGTTCATATCACGAACCAAAATCCACTAAAGGTCGTGATGACACCTAACACCGCCGCCAGGCAAGCCAACCGTGGATGATTAACTCAATTACTCATTTTAGTATTTTTGAAATAAGAATTTCATCAATTAAGTAGTAAGAAATAGAATTTTACATGGTAACTAATAATATGTTCACAACTACAACAATGAACCACCCAAACGCACCCCCAAAACCCGGTGTCAGAAGTACATGAACATCAATTAGGAAATATAATACAATTCAACCTCTGTCTGGAATACAAATTAGATATGAGAGTATAAATAACTCCGATGGAGACTTTGTAGACTGCGGATCATAACATAAAATGCAGCTCACGGTAAGTCCCCGTAACATGCGCGCCTCTGTGCCTAGAAGACCACCAGACATATATACACGTGCACAAAAATGTGAAGTAAGTATAGCATGAGTACGTAAATCAACGCGTACCCAGAAGTATCTAGCTTAACCATAGAGAAGTAGTGACGAGGGGTCGACATCGATGCTTACTAGTGGTCCATTAAGGCAAATACAGTAAGAAGTAAAACATATATGGGGCAGAATAAATGCGCGAACTAAACAAATATAAATATGTGGTACAATCTTCCTCTCAATAATAAACTCAACTCTCGATTAGCAGTCACCTCCTCTCCCCATAGTACATATATATATGTATATAATGGACCTCACCAGATGGGTCGCCATAATTCAAATAGGAAAACTCCCAGATACACTGACCCTTTATACAATTAATACGCATGATTCCATAGAAGAAAGTTTACAAAAATACCGAGGCATACGGACCGATCCCATCATAATTTGGTATATAACCATAGAGAGTGTGGTACATAATCCTACCGAGGCGAACGACCCAATCCCATAAAGTGTGCGCACTGCCGAGGGTCGAACGGCACGAACCATAGATTTATCTATCGTGCCGAGGCAAACGACCCGATCCATTAGAACAAGAAAGCTTTGATGGGTCCTTGACCTCACTCACGAAGGGATATGTGAGTTTTAGGAAAGCTTTGGGGAAATCCCTTCGATGAGAACGCATAATGCGGGGGAAATTCGTAGGAAGAGTACAATTACTCCGTGGCAATTCTTAAAGTTCGTCCGATCTCTACAATAACGAGTTTACCACTCTACACAAGTCTAGTCTCAAGTCGTAACAAAAAAAAAAAAAAAGGAATTTAATAGGCAAGAGACTGTTCAAATAGTATAGCTATAGTATGGTGTGAGCCTAAGTCTTCCAGGACAATAACATGAATCTAGCTACGGACGGACTCTCGTCACCTCGTGCATACGTAGCACCCACAACTAGTAGCACATAACACTTTTATCACCTAGGGGTGGTTTCCCCCTCACAGGGTTAGACAAGAGACTTACCCCGCTTTAAAGTTCCATAACCGGCTCCAACGCCATTCTAACACCTCAAATCGATGACCGTCGCTCCAAAACTAGTCAAATAATGTGCAAACCAGTAAAATTATACTAATACTCATAATAAATCAATTTATAACTCCGCTCGAAAAGTCAATAAAGCCGACCCACAAACCCACGTACCCGGATTCTGAAAATTTTCAAAAATTAATATCACCCATAACGCATATGGTCTATATCCAAATAATCATCCAATTTCATCCATGAATCAACCCTCAACTCAAGGATTTACCATTTCTCAACTTTGGGGCTCAAAATCTCAATTTCCACAATCCAAATACGAATAAAAATAATAACAAACGGAAATAATCATGGAGAAACATCCAAATAAAGGTCATATGTTTACCCTCTTGTTGAGATGAGAACAACGTCGCGAAAATCACCTCAAAAGGACCTGTAGAACTCAAGATATTCCCAAAATACCAAAATAACGATGTTTGATTTTTATATACTCAGGGATTTTCGCTTTTGCGACAAAAACTCTGCACCTGCGCATTTCCAGCTATAATTTCCGCTTTTGAGGACCAGTTTTCGCACCTGTGGGGTGAAAGATGCGGACCCAACTTCGCATTTGCGAAGCACCAGTACCAGCTCTCTTCTCCGACACTAAAATAAGTATAACTTCCTCATACAATGTTCAAATTCGACGATTCTTTTTGCTATGGCTCCGTAATTACGATATGGATCTAATGCTTCAATCAAAACAACAATTGGTGCCTATTTGTTTAATGTGATACCATTTATGCTTGAAAAAACGAAGTCAAAACATAAAAAACGAGCGCAGCACAACCCAAACCTATTCGAAACTCACCTGAGCCCCTCGGGACCATGTCTGAACATACCAATAAGTCCCAAAACATAACGCTGACTTGCTCGAGGCTTCAAATCAAACAACATCAAAACTACGAATCGCACCGCAGATCGAACTTAATGAACTTTCAACTTCTACAACTCGCGCCGAAACAAATCAAATCAATCCGAAATAACTTTAAATTTTGCACACAAGTCCCAAATGAAATCACAGACTTATTCTAACTTCCAGAATCGAGATCTGACCCCGATATCAAAAAGTCCACTCTCGGTCAAACTTTTCAAAAATCTTCAAATTTCCAACTTTCGCCAAATGACCCCGAAATGACCTACGGACCTTCAAATCCACATCCGGACGTGCTCCTAATACCAAAATCACCATACGGAGCTATTCTTAGGATCGAAATCCCAAACGGATATTGATAACATTAAAATACACTTCAACCCAAATTTATAAAAATTCTTCCAAAATGCCGACTTTCCACAATAAGCGCTGTAAAGATCCCGGGTCATTCAAAACTCGGTCCGGACATACGCCCAAGTCCACAATCATCATACAAACCTATTGGAACCTTCAAATCCCGATTCCGATGTCGTTTATTCAAAAGTCCAACTTTAGTCAATTCTTCCAACTTAAAGCTTTTGAAATGAGAATTTTCTTTCCAAATCAACTCCGAACTTTCCGAAATTAAATTCTGACCACACGTTCAAGTTACAATACCTGAAGTGATGTTTCTCAATGCTTTAACCAATGAATGACGTGCTAGGGCTCAAAACGACCGGTCGGGTCGTTACAGTCCACCAGAAACTGGAAAATCAACTATGATTGCAACTATTGATAACTTTTAGAACTGTGACATATATGATCTTGAGCTCACATCAGTTAGTAATAACTCAAGAGAAAGAAGACGGAGAAAATAAGGAAAAAACAAACGATGAGGAGGAAGAAGATTCGGACTCCTCTGCAGAAAAAGAAAGCGAAAATAAGGAATCAAGCAAACTTACACTTTCAGGGCTAGCTGTTGAATTTCATTGATGGAATATGGTCAGCTTTTGGTCAAAAAAGAATCAGTATTTTCACGACTAATCATGTGGATAAACTTGATCCAGCTCTAATAGGTAGAGGATGGATGGATAAGCACATTGATATGACGTATTGCAGATTTGAAGCATTCAAAGTGTTGGCTAAGAATTACTTGAGAATTGAACATTTACTAGAGGAAGTAGCAGGGACGGATTTATAGGGAGGGGTATGCGTTCACGTGAATCCATGCTCCCCTCTCTAACCGTGTGTTTGTATTTTGACTAGAGTTAGTCAAAGTGGTGTGCTTTGTAATAGAGTTATTACAGAGAGACTTGTAATATAGTTATTGCGAGTAAGTGAGGGATTAAAAGTTTAATTCCTAGGTTACAATAGGTTGTAATCTAAAGTTGCTCGGTATAGTGAAGTTGAAATCCTATGAGTGTAGGTCGTGGTTTTTAATTTCGTGAGCTGAGAGTTTTTTCCACGTAAAATATCACTGTGTTATTTACTTACTACTGTGTGTGTTATGTGGGAACTGATGGACTCTTAGTTTACCTCACAAAACATCTAGTAACAGTCAAATAGATATTTATATGGTTATATTGATTTCTACCTGCCAATCTTAAACTAGGTTTAGCCGACATTCTTAATTTTGAGGCCCAAGGTGTTTGCCCCTTTTATCTGTTAATTAATTTTATCTAAAAACACTTCATCCAAAATATTTGTCACTATAGAAATCTGAGAAGACATTAATTTTGTATAATTTGAATAGCAGTATTATGCAAGAAAACAGAGTTGATCGGAACTTATAATGACTGGCCACATCCTAAAGATTCAGAGGCAGCAAAAATTAAATCTAACACACGGTAACTTGCTTCTAACTATATCATCCTAACATTATAGAAGCAAAATCTAAAACTTCAGACACATTGGGAGGACTCTTCAGTTCATTTATGCAAATGTTGTCCACTCCTGAAGTTCAACTCAAGATAGGACTAAGTCAAATCGAGCATGATCCCTATCAATTAAGGTTTGCAAAGTAATTGTTGCTGTTGAGTTGCAAGTATTTATTCACCAAAAAAGGCGGAGAATTTGATCGAGAGAACAAAATCAAATAGTAGTTTACTTCTAGTTACAATAATATAAGAGTACAAACAGCAACAACAAAACAACAACAAACTCAGTGTAATCTCATAAGTGAAATCTGGGGAGGGTAGTGGATGCAGAGACCTTGCCCCCACCTGAAAGGTAGAGAGAATGTTTCCGATAGACCCTCGGTTCACGAAAAGTTGTTATAAAAATAAAATAAAATAAAATAAATCATAGAACCAAGCATTAACTACAACAAGATAGTAAGAATTGAAACGTAAAGAACAGGTAAAAAAGGACTAACACTAATACTCTCGATTACATACTAGCCGTTTACCTTGATTCTCGACCTTCACCCCTTTCGATCAAGGGTCATGTCCTCGGTAAGCTGAAGATACGTCATATCCTGCCTCATCATCTCACCACAATACTTCTTTGACCTGTCTCTACTTCTTATCAGCCCCTCTAGCGCCAACCTCTCACACTTCCTCACTGAGTCATTGTGTTTCTGCTCTTCACATGCCCAAACCATCTAAGCCAAACTTTCTGCATCTTGTCTTCCACCGGATACACTCCCACTCTAGCCCATATATCTTCATTTGATCTTAGGTTACAATAAGATAAAGAGCAATAAGACTATACATGGAGAAGCCCCAATCCCCTGGCCGCCAAAAAGAGAAGGAAAGATCAGGTAAGTGAAGTTGAAAACATATGGAAACATCATTTCCACAACGTTTTTAGACGACCAACCAATTTTGTGGAAACCTTTTTGATGTTCTTGGAACTCAAGCTGGCTTTTTCCTTAGCTTCTTTATCTTTACTGGCCTTTTCCTTGGCCTTTTCCAGAGCTTGAATTAAGTTATTCAAGCAAATCTCAGGCCCTCCAGAAGCATTTTTCAGCATTAAATTCTCAGCCACATCACAAGGACTAATGTTTACTTCCTCGAATAAACCTTGAATCTGTTGAAACAGAGGGTGTGTTTCAATATCCAAATAATTCTTAGCTAACACTTTAAATGCTTCATATTTGCAATATGACATCTCAATGTGCATATCCATCCGTCCTCTACGTATGAGAGCTGGATCAAGTTTATCCTTATGATTGGTTGTAAATATGATTATCCTCTCTTGACCACAAGCTGACCATATTCCATCAATGAAATTCAATAGTCCTGAAAGTGTAAGTTTGCTTGTTTCCTTATTTTCACTTGCTTTTTCTTTAGACGAGTCTAAGTCATCTTCCTGATCTTCGTTTACTGTTTCCTCGCTCTTCTTTTTCTTCTTCTTTCTCTTGCCTGTGAGATCAATAGAGCAATCAATATCTTCAATTACAATAATAGACTTGCTTGTTGTTTCCATAAGCAACTTCTTAAGCCCTGAGTTGTCCTTAACAGAAGTGAGCTCAAGATCATAAATATCATAATTCAAGAAGTTCGCAATAGCTGCAATCATAGTTGATTTTCCTGTCCCTGGCGGACCACAAAGAAGATAGCCGCGCTTCCAAGCTTTACCAACCCTAGAATAATAGTCCTTCCCTTTGCTAAAAGCAATGAGATCAATGACTATTTCCTCCTTCTTCTTAGGGTCCATAGCCAAAGTATCAAAAGTTGCAGGATGCTCAAAGTTAATGTCCCTCCACATACCTTTTTCATACCAATACCAATCCTCACTACAATTGTTGGAGTAAATCTTTTGTTTCCTGTTTTTGAACTCAATAACCTTACCTTCTTCCATCACATGCTTCAAGTATTTTCCAATGACCATTTCTTTATATCGTTGATTGAAAGTTATAGTGTAACTTTTCTTTTCAATTGGACGTGAATTTTTACGTCCTGAAGAATTTTCATTGAATGTTTCGATATGAGAGCGCCAAGAGAGTTTAGCTCCTAGGAATTGATCAATAATCTCTTCTCCTTCGTCTAAGCTAACAGCAACAGACTTACTGTTCTTGGACTTTTCAGCTTTGAGATATTTAGCATCTTTGTTGATTGACTTAGTACCCAAATAAGAGTTGACCTGGGTGTATATATCGTTGCTTTTACCATTGGTGAATTCATCAATAGTAATTTGAACATAAGGGTAGAAGTAATTTTCCAATTTCTGCCAAAAGAATTTGATGCGTTTGCGGAGTGTATAGGGGAAGAATTGCTGAATTGTGCCCCAAATGAACATCAATCCAGCAAGCTTAGAGCCTAATTCAGTCAATGATATTGCTCCCATATTGGTGTTCTTTTCTAAGGTATTTTTTTAGTAAGATTATGAATGAGGATGAAAATGAAAATGGGAGCTTAGTGTGGTTTTAGTGATTTGGAGGCGTGTTTAGTACAGCTATATATACTACATTCAAATTGCTAAAGTTACCTCAGAAGAAGTGTCTGCTCCTTGTAGCGCAAGGAAATTGACCGGTTAAACGCGGCCGTAGAAACGTGACTTTCATTACGATATTACTTTATTACTACTATTAATAAGCCACAACCGATAGGAGCTTCCGGATCATGTGCATTTACAAAAAAATACCATAGAGATTTAACTTTATTCCAAGACTTGACAAAATAACCAAGTCAATAGTACAACTTTGCAAGAAAACTGGGGCTCACTTGAATTTTTTTTCCAAGCTTTCAATTTGTAGGTTCTTAAAACACTGTCACTTCTTTTAACATAGAAAAAGAAAATTTGGGCCTCACTTGAATATGTGGATCTCTTTGCTCAAATAAATATGACATCTTTTCAAATGCTGACTCTTGGAGTATAATTTTATCTCTTATTTAACTATTTACTAACTCTAATTATCTTTAGGGGTTGCTCTGATGGTAAGTAACCTCCACTTCCAACCAAGAGGTTGTGAGTTCGAGTCACCCCAAGAGCAAGGTGGGGAGTTCTTGGAGGGAAGGATGCCGAGGGTCATTTGGAAACAGCCTCTCTACCCCAGGGTAGGGGTAAGGTCTGCGTACACACTACCCTCCCCAGACCCCACTAGTGGGATTATACTGGGTTGTTGTTGTTGTTGTTGTTGT
>AWOL01S0060955.1:49715-61892 GCA_000715115.1 Nicotiana otophora
CCTCCACTTCCAACCAAGAGGTTGTGAGTTCGAGTCACCCCAAGAGCAAGGTGGGGAGTTCTTGGAGGGAAGGATGCCGAGGGTCATTTGGAAACAGCCTCTCTACCCCAGGGTAGGGGTAAGGTCTGCGTACACACTACCCTCCCCAGACCCCACTAGTGGGATTATACTGGGTTGTTGTTGTTAGCAAACCTCTAAGAAATTTTAAATGCCATCAAACGCCATTTTACATGATAATGTTAGGAGATAGAATAGAGATTAGACAAAGGTAGGCTACATATTCATTTGGAATCTTGTCATATACCATACAAATCTACCTATTGTACTTTTTTATTCCGATTTATTTAAATAAGCTATAGACAAAATGAACTTCTATTTGATGCTTATTATTTTTTATCCATTTATTGTCATTTTGGACTTTAATCTAACAGGCAAAACTATGTTGGTTTGCAATTTAAAAAAAATGCATAGTTCCAAAGGTTAAGAAAGTTCACTTTTCAAATGTAAATTTTGTGGTATTGCAGTTTGGACTTTTTTTTTAATTCATGACTACATCTAAGATATCTAATATTAAACTGGATAGCATCACAAACATTAAAGCTTATAATATTTTTATGTAGCTTGAATGCCACAATAATTTAAGAGGGTCAATAAAAGTTTAATTTGGAAAACACTTCAATGTTAAATTTAGTTTAGAATTTTTTTTTTGTAAATGTGTTTAAGTTGTTGAATTATTAAACCATAAACAATATTTTAGAGAATCTTCGAGAGAAAGGAAAAGGAATGTCATCATTCCGTTAAACAGGGAAAAATTAACAATATCATCAGAAAAATTAAGGGAAAAGGAATGTCATTTTGTAAACAAGAAGAAACATTTTAAGAAAATCTTCAAAGAGAATTAAGAGAGAAAGGAATTGTTATTTTGTACTATGCAAATATTTGAAAATAAAATGAGATTTTAAAGTAGGAAAACGTATTTTTTAACTTTTCAATATTTTTATGTGGTTTAGATTGAAAGAAAGTTTCCACACCTAATTTGAATTCAAATTTAAGTTTATCTAATATTATGATTATATTATAACTAAACTTAGTCTATCATTATATAATATGCTTGATATATGAGCCAATTAATATCCGATTAATTAAAAATAAATTAGTCAAGTTAATCATTAACGTTATAACGCTATATAGCTTCAAAAATTTTGCCTGAAACTATATTTTATAAAAGAGCAAAATAGAAAAATAGTTACCTTTCCGTTTCATTCAGTTGTTTGAAAAGAAAAAAAAAATTCTTGAAATGAGAAAATCTATTATTAAAATAATACTATGAGCATTAAGTATTTAATTCGTTCATCCTCCTTTTTTTATAGATACATTTTTGAACTTCTATTGTCATTAATAAATGTGTATGTGCTAAAGTACTACGTATTTTATACCTTTCATATTTCTACTGGAGAGCGGTGAAGATTTCATTTCATAATTTCATTTAATATTGAAGTTTGAAAGATAATGCAGCGAGAAGTATTTTCCCTTTTCAAAGTTTAAGGTCTAAAGAATTACGAAAAATTAAGAAATTTGGTAAAGGAATAATTACTATGCATGCAAAAAAAAGGGGCTAATTATTTAATGCGAAATATCTTATTAGTCAAAATATTATTTACTAAAATAAGAGGGAGAAAAATAAAATAAAAAAGAATACGACGAATAGAGTAAATACCGTAAATTACAAAGATCTTCGCTTGGGTTAGTGCTAGCATAAGAAGGGAAAATAAATTTCCTTTTGTAAGCCAATTATCTCTTTCTAATTTATTAAAAAATTTCATGGAAAAAGTACACTAGAAAATTTGGATCAAATGGTTATATGGGTCTTTTACAGCTTGCGTAATTGACATTACATAAATCGATCGAATTTAAACGACTTGTTATTTGAAAAGAAACAACATGAAGTATCATTTAATAATTATTATTTTTAATTAACATTTAATAATTATTATTTTTGGTAATAAAACACCCAAGTATACACATAATTGACACCAACAATAATGGAGAAAATGACAGAGTTAAGTTATTTTATTACTTTTTAATTATTTAAAGTTTGTTTAGAACAGGACCCAAAAAGTTATAGGTCATAATACGCTATATAATGTTTTAAATTTTTTTTTAACATCTTCACTTTTCATCTGAATTTTCTTAAATTAAATTGACAATAAAAATTTACAATCACTCAAATAATCTCTAATTTAAAATTATAAATTCAAATATAGTTTAATTAAATATTTAAATTGTATCATTTAGGAACTAATAAATGGTTAAATTACTATGGTAAATAATGTATCTCAAATAAAGTATACTAAAAAAGTATCTGAATGGTACAAGAATAATATTACCACTAAAAATTAGCAAAGACATTAAATAGCTATATATTTAAATACGAACTGCCCATATAGTCGTTGGGCGCGTGCTTTGCCCGGGCATGGCATAACCGCACTAGTATGAAGTGATAAATGACAATAGTACTTGTACTACGTCATCCAATTATCTTAAACAAATATCTTAAAATAAAAAAGTAAACATTTGTTACAAAAATAGTTCAAACAAAACACATACGAAATATGTTTAGTAAACTCTAAGACAAATGCCACTACCTGATCATCCCAATTTTTTATATGTTTGACCGGTCATAATGTTTAAAAAAGAAGAAGAAGTTGTTGTATCAAAATAAATGTTAATTTGCCAAATTTAAGTTTTATATATATGCTTACAGTTTTTACGACTTTTCACACTATCAATATAAATTGAACTAATTGTAGTATGTTATTTACTCTGTTTTCATATTACTAATTTAGTTTAATATATTAAAAAACGTTCAAGGGTTTGGGTTAGTGTTGGGGATTGGGGTTAGTATATGTTAACAAAAAAACAAAAAGATAATGTGTAATATTTGTTGGATGTTTCCCTAGACTTTCGTTGGGGATCGCTTTTCTCCAACAACTCTCAAGAAAAAGACTATAATAAAGTCAAAAATAGTCCAAGTGTCAAACTCCAGCTATTAATTTAGTATTAAAGTGAAAACTACAGCTATTAAATTAGTACTAAAGTCCGGCACTTTCGAAAGACACGTGTGGAACTAACATGCTTCTTGTTTTCATTTACCGAGTGGCATACAGTGTTAGCCAAGCATTAGAGTGGAAACTTCATAGCCAAGCTTTATTACCTTTTTTATTGTAAATTCAAGTGGTACATTATGGTCCAATTCCAGCGATTATTTTTACCAATTTAGCCAGTCAAATACTGTATTAACTTATGCAAAATTTTAGGTAAGGATTCAATTTTTCAATTACCTTCAGCCGAACGACCCCTAAGTAAAAGTTAAAATTCAGTAGTCCTAAAATGAAAATTAAAAGAAAAAAACAGTATAATGATATGTTGAGAAACCAAGGTATATATGTTAATTTTGCAAAATGTTCAAGATATTCTGTGATAAATTATGCAACACAACAAACATATACACAATATTTACCATTTTTAGCTATACATTTAGAAAATTACCATCTGTAGTTATATTTGAATTTTATAGCCAATCCACTTGTTGTACTGAAACAAGAGATCAATGTACTAAAACAAGAGATCAATTGTTTTAAACTAAAAGAAGAGATCAATAAACATTACATGCATGTTGGATTTAGTATAAAAAAGATTAAGTTTAAGATATAGGCTAAGAAGTTTTGGAAATCGTTACATGTTTGAGATTAACAATAGTAGATAACTACCCAAAGAATGAATTCATGTTCTTCCACATTATTTGTCAGAACATCTAGTAAGCCGAAAGTTACTCTGAATTACAACGACATAAGTTGACAACTCGTAACAGTCAATTGGATATGATATGGTTACATTGTGTTCCAACTGCCAATCTTAAACTAGGTTTAGCGGGCTTGTTACATTCTTAAAGTTGATCAGAACTTATAAGCACCGGCCACATCCTAAAGCTTCAGAGGCATCAGAAAATAAATCTTACATAGGGTAACTTACTTCAAACTATATCATCCTAACATTACAACAACAACCCAGTATAATCCCACTAGTGGGGTCTGTGGAGGGTAGTATGTACGCAGACCTTACCCCTACCCTGGGGTAGAGAGGCTGTTTCCAATAGAGCCTCGGCNCAACTGCCAATCTTAAACTAGGTTTAGCCGGCTTGTTACATTCTTAAAGTTGATCAGAACTTATAAGCACCGGCCACATCCTAAAGCTTCAGAGGCAGCAGAAATTAAATCTAACACGCGGTAACTTACTTCTAACTATATCATCCTAACATTATAGAAGCAACAACAACAACCCAGTATAATTTCACTAGTGGGTCTAGAAAGGTTAGTGCGTACGCAAACATTACCCATAATTCTACTAGTGGGGTCTAGAAAGGTAGTGTGTACGCAGACATTATCCCTACCCTGGAGTAGAGACGTTGTTTCCGATAGACCCTCGGCTCCCTCCCTCCAAGAACTCTCCACCTTGCTCTTGGGGTGACTCGAACTCACAATCTCTTAGTTGGAAGTAAAGGGTGCTCACCACTAGAGCAATCTACTCTTGTCAGAGACTTATAGAAGCAAAATCTAAAATTTCAGAGACATTGGGATGACTCTTCGGTTTATTTATGCAAATGTTGTACACTACTGAAGTTCAACTCAAGATAGGACCAAGTCAAATCGAGCATGATGCCTCATATATCAATTAAGGTTGAATTGCAAGTATTTTTTCACCAAAAAAGGCGGAGAATTTGATCGAGAAAACAAAATCAAATAGTAGTTTCCTTCTGGTTACAATAATATAAGAGTACAAACAACAACAATAGCAAATCTAGAGTAATCCCACAAGTGAAATGTGGGAAGAGTAGTGTGTACGCATACCTAACCCCCACCTAAAAGGTAGGGAAGATGTTTCTGATAGGCCCTCGGCTCACGAAAAGCAGTTAAAAAAATAAAATAAAATAAAAGAAACTATAGCAACAAGCATTAACAACAACAAGATAGTAAAAAATTGAAACGGAAAGAACAACAGGTAAAAAAGGACTAACGCTAATACTCTCGATTACCTACTAGCTTTCTACCTTGATTCTCGACATCCGCACCTTCCTATCAAGCATCATGTACTCGGTAAGCTGGTAAGCTGAAGATACGTCATATCCTGTCTATTCACCTCACCCCAATACTTCTTTGGTCTGTCTCTACCTCTTCTCAGCCCCTCTAGCGCCAACCCCTCCTCATTCAGGCATATGTGTTTCTCTTTTTCAGATGACCAAACCATCTAAGTCAAACTTCCCGCATCTTGTCTTCCACCGGATACACACCCACTCTAGCCCGGATATCTTCATTTGATCTTAGGTTACAATAATATAAGAGTAATAAGACTATACATGGAGAAGCCCCAATCCCCTGGCCGCTAAAAAGAGAAGGAAAGATCGGGTAGGTGAAGTTGAAAACATATGGAAAAATCATTTCAACAACTCTTTTAGACGGCCAACAAATTTTGTGGAGAACTTTTTGATTTTCTTGGAATTCAAGCTGGTTTTTTCCTTGGCTTCTTTATCTGTGTTGGCCTTTTTCTTGGCCTCTTTAAGAGCCTGAATTAAGTTATTCAAGCAAATCTCAGGTCCTTCTGAAGCATTTTTGAGCATTAAATTCTCAGCCACATCACAAGGACTCATATTTACTTCTTCTAGTAAACCTTGAATCTGTTGAAATAGAGGGTGTGTTTCAACTTCCAAGTAATTCTTAGCCAACACTTTAAATGCTTCATATTTGCAATACGACATCTCAATGTGCATATCCATCCGTCCTCGACGTATAAGAGCTGGATCAAGTTTATCCTTATGATTGGTTGTAAATATAATGATCCTCTCTTGACCACAAGCTGACCATATTCCATCAATGAAATTCAACAGTCCTGAAAGTGTAAGTTTGCCAGTTTCCTTATTTTCACTTGCTTTTTCTTTAGACGAGTCTGAGTCATCTTCCTCATCTTCATTTACTGTTTCCTCGCTCTTCTTTTTCTTCTTCTTTCTCTTGCCTGTGAGATCAATAGAGCAATCAATATCTTCAATTACAATAATAGACTTGCTTGTTGTTTCCATTAGCAACTTCTTAAGCCCCGAGTTGTCCTTAACCGAAGTAAGCTCAAGATCATAAATATCATAATTCAAAAAGTTCGCAATAGCTGCAATCATAGTTGATTTTCCTGTCCCTGGCGGACCATAAAGAAGATAGCCGCGCTTCCAAGCCTTACCAACTTTGGAATAATAGTCCTTCCCTTTGCTAAAAGCAATGAGATCGATAATTATTTCCTCCTTCTTCTTAGGGTCCATAGCCAAAGTATCAAAAGTTGCAGGATGCTCAAAGTTAATGTCCCTCCACATACCTTTACCATACCAATACCAATCTTCACTACAATTGTTGGTGTAGATCTTTTGTTTCCTGTTTTTGAACTCAATAACCTTGCCTTCTTCCATCACATGCTTCAAGTATTTTCCAATGACCATTTCTTTATATCGTTGATTGAAAGTTATAGTGTAACTTTTCTTTTCAATTGGACGTGAATTATTGCGTCCTGAAGAATTTTCATTGAATGTTTCAATATGAGAGCGCCAAGAGAGTTTAGCTCCTAGGAATTGATCAATAATCTCTTCTCCTTCATCTAAGCTAACAGCAAAAGACTTACTGTTCTTGGACTTTTCAGCTTTGAGATATTTTGCATCTTTGTCGATTGACTTAGTACCCAAATAAGAGTTGACTTGGGTGTATATATCGTTGCTTTTACCATTGGTGAATTCATCAATAGTAATTTGAACATAAGGGTAGAAGTAATTTTCCAATTTCTGCCAAAAGAATTTGATGCGTTTGCGGAGTGTATAGGGGAAGAATTGCTGAATTGTGCCCCAAATGAACATCAATCCAGCAAGCTTAGAGCCTAATTCAGTCAATGATATTGCTCCCATGGTGTTATATTCTGAGATATTTTTGCAGTAAGATTATGAATGAGGATGAAAGTGAAAATGGAAGCTGAGCGTGTTTTTAGTGATTTGGAGGGGTGTTTAGTGCAACTATATATACTAGTTTTAAATTGCTAAAGTTACCTCAGAAGAAGTTTCTGCTCCGTGTAGCGCAAGGAAATTGGCCGGTTAAACGCGGCAGTAGAAACTTGACTTTCAGTGCGTAAGTGAAGTAATAAATGACGATAAAAACTGCATCATCCAGCTATTTCAAAATATAATAAGTAAATATTTGTTACAAAAACAGTTTTAACAAAACACTTACAAAATATTTTTTGTAAAGTTTAAAACAAAATGCTACTTCTCGATTATCCCAATTTTCGATATGTTTTGACTGGTCACAATGTTTAAAAGTTTAAGAAATAAGGAAGTTTTTTTTTATTAACGGGGGAAACACACAGTCGCTACAATCTTTGTCACAGCCTCTGTCTTTCGGGTGAGCACTCTGTGATAAGCATTTTTGTGCGCACTAGGTAAACTTCTTACTGTGTAATAGCATGCAAACCATACAGAGGATGTAAACCGCACTTGTGCGACATGCTTAACCCAAAAGGCATTGAGGAGAGATTCAATCTTAGGTCATCATATGAATGATCACCCTCCAAACCAACTGGGCAACCCCAAAATAANACGTTACATGTTTGGATTTAATATTAGAATGACTTTTTCTTTTTCTTTTTTTTTATTTCCCACTTGATGTCTGGTGTATTCATGGAAACCCCTACCTTAGCATTTTTCTATCGGAAATCTTTTAATTTCAAGACCGGCACTCATAACTTTTTATTGAGGGTAATGAATTTTGTCTCTTCCGCCACAACTTTTATGTGTATGATTGAGTTTAATTTAAGACTGAAGAAAGGTGGTAAAAGATGTTTCCACCACATACTTCGTGGCCCAGGCACATACGTCGTAGAATATAGTATATACATTATCTCGCACTAAACGATTAATCAATATTGGAACGTGCAGAATGCAGATCATGGCCAATTGTATAATGCGTAAAGTCAAAGCCCGACATACAAAAGAAATTCCATAGAATGAAAAAATGAACGACANGAAAATTACCATCTATACCTATACTTGAATTTTATAATCAATTCACTTGTAATACTGAAACAAGATATTAATTGTTTTAAACTAAAAGAAGAGATCAACCAAACATTACATGCATGTTGGATTTAGTATAAAAAAAGATTAAGTTTAAGATATAGGCAAAGAAGTTTTGGAAATCGTTACATGTTTGGATTTAATATTAGAATGACTTTTTCTTTTTCTTTTTTTTTATTTCCCACTTGATGTCTGGTGTATTCATGGAAGCCCCTACCTTAGCATTTTTCTATCGGAAATCTTTTAATTTCAAGACCGGCACTCATAACTTTTTATTGAGGGTAATGAATTTTGTCTCTTCCGCCACAACTTTTATGTGTATGATTGAGTTTAATTTAAGACTGAAGAAAGGTGGTAAAAGATGTTTCCACCACATACTTCGTGGCCCAGGCACATACGTCGTAGAATATAGTATATACATTATCTCGCACTAAACGATTAATCAATATTGGAACGTGCAGAATGCAGATCATGGCCAATTGTATAATGCGTAAAGTCAAAGCCCGACATACAAAAGAAATTCCATAGAATGAAAAAATGAACGACAAAGGGCCAAATATATCTATCTACTTTCGAAAATGGTCTAAAAATACCCCTCGTTATACTATTGGGTTATCTATACCCCGACAGTCATACTTTGGGTTCAAATATACCTCTCATTTAAACGGAGTGACACGTGTCATCGTCATGTTGGTCAATTCTAAATATCTTCTAATTAATTAAAAAGACTCATTAATCATACCCGAAAATCAATTTTTTAAAGCAATTATTTTTGTAAAAACTAGAAAAAACTGAAATTATTTTTACGAAAAACTGAAAAAAAACGAAAATATGTTTTTTTCAGTTTTTACAAAAAACAGCTCTAGAAAAAACTGAAAAATATTTTCTAAAATAATGTTTTTTAAAAATCTGAAAATCAATTTTCTAAAGCAATTTTTTTCGTAAAAACTGAAAAAAATAAAAATATTTTTTTTCCAGTTTTTACAAAAAAACTGCTTTAAAAAAAGCTGAAACATATTTTCTAAAATAATATTTTTGTAAAAACTGGAAAAAAAAAAAAAACCTAAAAAGAAAATTTCTAAAGCAGTGTTTTTGTAAAAACTGAAAAAACGAATATTTTCTTTTTTTTCAGTTTTTAGTTAAATATATTTCAGTTTTTTCTGTTTTTAATTGATTTAGAAAATTACTTTTCAGTTTTTTTTTTCAGTTTTTACAAAAATATTGTTTAAAAAAATATTTTTCAATTTCTTTAAAGCAGTTGTTTGTAAAAACTGGAAAAAACATATTTTCATTTTTTTTCAGTTTTTAGTAAAAATATTTTTTAGTTTTTTCCAATTTTTACAAAAAAAAATATTTTTCGGGTATTGATAATGACTCTTTTTAATTAATTATGATATATTTAGAATTGACCAACAGGACGATGACACGTGTCCCTCCGTTTAAATGAGGGGTATATTTGAACCCAAAGTATGACTGCAGGGGTATAGATAACCCAATAAGTATAACGAGGGGTATTCTTAGACCATTTTCGAAAGTAAATGGGTATATTTGGCCCTTTGCCGATATGTATATCCTTTAAAAAATATAGTTATTAAAACAGCAAAGGTCTAAATATACCCCTCTACTTTCGAAAATGGTCTAAGAATACCCCTCATTATACTATTGGGTTATCTATACCCTTGCAGTCATACTTTGAGTTCAAATATACACCTCATTTAAACGGAGGGACACGTGTCATCGTCTTGTTGGTCAATTTTAAATATCTTCTAATTAATTAAAAAGACCCATTAATCATACTCGAAAAGTAATTTATTTTTGTAAAATCTGGAAAAAACTAAAATTGTTTTTTACTAAAAATTGAAAAAAAACAATTTTTTTTTTTAGTTTTTACGAAAAAATTGCTTTAGAAAAAATTGAAAAATATTTTCTAAAACAATATTTTTGAAAATATTGAAAAACAAAGCTGAAAATCAATTTTCTAAAACAATCTTTTTTGTACAAACTGAATTTTTTTTTTTTTACTAAAAACTGAAAAAAATGATTTTTTTTTTCAGTTTTTACAAAAAAACTGCTTTAAAAAAAGCTGAAAAATATTTTCTAAAACAATATTTTTTAAAAAACTAAAAAGCAAATTTCTAAAGCAGTGTTTTTGTAAAAATTGAAAAAACGAATATTTTCTTTTTTTTTTCAATTTTTAGTTAAAAATATTTCAGTTTTTTTCAGTTTTTAATTGCTTTAGAAAATTGCTTTTCAGTTTTTGTTTTTTAGTTTTTACAAAAATATTGTTTTAGAAAAAAAAATTCAGTTTTTTTAAAGCAATTTTTTGTAAAACTGGGAAAAAAAATATTTTCGTTTTTTTCAGTTTTTAGTAAAAATATTGTTTTAGTTTTTTCAGTTTTTACAAAAAATATATATTTTTCGGGTATGGATAATGAGTCTTTTTAATTAATTATGAGATATTTAGAATTGACCAACAAGACGATGACACATATCCCTCCATTTAAATGAGGGGTATATTTAAACTCAAAATATGACTGCAGGGATATAGATAACTCAATAGTATAACGAGGGGTATTATTAGATAATTTCGAAAATAAATAAATATATTTGGACATTTGCCGAAAAATAAACCCTCCTTTCCAGATTACGTGGGAGTAATTTTTTAATTTGTTCCAGAAATATTTCGTGACCAAGGCACTCGATCGGTCGCGGAATATTACTCCATCTCGCAATAAATGATTGGTGCCTGGAAATTGTTACGTGCAAATCATGCTACTTTTCTTACCACGCAAACTCAGAGCCCCACGTTCAAAAGAAATTCCATAGAATGAAAAAGTGAAGCATGTAGCTACACACGAGTTTCAAATAGAAATGCTCTTCTGTTTTAAATTAAATGAGATATTCTTTTGTTTTTAGTGTGTTTCAAAATAAATGGTATATTTTTAAATTTAAAGATAATTTAAATTTAAACTCTTCATTTTATCATTTTATCCTTAATGAGAAACTTTTATAACCACACAAATGTCATGACCCCAAAAAGCTTTTACCCCTTAAACTTTTAAGACAACAAATTTCAAACATCTTCTTTTTTTTCTTAAATTGTGCCGAGTCAAACTATCTTATCTAAATTAAAACGGATGGATTAGTTAATAGTTCGAGTTGGTCTATCTTTTCACTTTTGCCCTTTTTATTTCACAAAGCTTTTGGGGGAAAAGCCACCCAACCGGAGGCCTGGAAAATTTCGAAACCAAACATTTCCAGTCCCTAATGTCTTGATAATTACAATTATGTACTTTAATATATTCTTAAAACAATTCACATAATTTTAGGGCAGATTATTTTTCTTTATTTCACATTCTTAAAAAACATTTCTTTTTTTAATAGTAAAGATCGCGCGGATCCTTCTTCTCATCTTCTTATCACTCCACACTGTAGTGAAGGTCCTCTAAAGTGGAACGCGTACAACCGGCCAACTTTCTTGTACTAAAGCCACACGAACAGATGTTAATTAAACAATTACGTACATATCTCCGTTTTATATATACTATATATTTGCATTAATCACCAACACCAACCCCAAATTAAATCACTCGATGAGGCTTTCACCTATTAAATACTTCTAACTTCATTCCATATGTATCTATCCAACACAAAAAATTAATCAGTAAAACTAAGGCCCACTTGCCACCCTTAAGTAAAACAAATATGGTGTGCTTTTGACTTAAGTTAATGAAAAATCCTTTAAAACAAAGTTGTTTTAATAGATAAAGCCCCTCCCCTGCCATCTTAGCTTTACAACCCCCCTCCCCAACCTTTCTTCTTCACGGGTATCTTCTTCCCCTTCACCTTTACTCATTTTATAAAATTTCAGAACTAACCTACTGTAGAAGTAGCAGATATGGCTGGGGTGTAGTTTTAGGAAAAGATTACATTTTGGTTACTTGTTCTCTTCTCTTTTCTCAGATCCGCCGTCGGCGACCACTGGCCGGAATCCGGTCACCACTGTTTCAACCTCCATCTTCTCA